>RJWJ010033412.1:0-17922 GCA_004363605.1 Indri indri | reverse complement strand
ATGCTCTAGATAGGTATCAGTCATTTGTGACTTTAAGGGCATCTTGATTTGGGTTAGGTAGGAGAATGTAGATTCGCAGCAATACATGGTTGAAAAGTAAGAAAGCATTTTTTGGACATGTTGCCAAAGGCGTGGGTATTCTACTGCATTTTTCCATATTTCAATTGGATCTTTCTTAGCATCAATGACTTTAAAATGTCAGCTACCGAGAGCTCAATCAATTCCACCTGTAGTTCTTTAGGTGCCTTGGTGATACCAGCTAGGTGAGGCTGAAATGCTAATTTGAGTGTGATGTCATGATTCTCAAAGACAGTGAACCTTTCATTGTATTCTCCAATTAACAGGACTATAACAGGTGTGTATTCTTCAACGACTCACATATATCATCCTGCTCATTAATGACCTTCGCTAACCGGGGAAACTGTTCAACCAAAATTTCCTTTTGAAGAAGTGTTTTGAAAAAAGGCAGTTTTCAAAATGCTTGAATTTTTGACCAAATATCATATATAGACTTTACTTTTACCTTGCAAAGAAATATTCAAGTCGATCTTATTTGAAGTGATATCAAACAGAAATGTTGCATTCCTATAGAAACCTTCTTTCAATAATTTCCATTGCTGATTTTGTTCTTCATACAATTTAATTATCTGTTCTTGCAGAGATGAAATTTTGGCTAACACCTGTCCCTGCGATAGCCAATGCACTTTAGAATGATATGGCAAATCCACACTGAATCCCCCATCGTTCAACTTTAGCATGTTGTAAAACTGACTATACTGTGTTGCACTTGCACAAATATAGTTAATGATACTTAAAACTTGTTGCAAAGTGTTATTTAAAATAGTAGCTTTAGCACAGAGATTTTGCTGATGCAAGATACAATGAAAAGAAATGAGAGCATCTGGATCGGTTAATACTTTTTTTATCTGTAAAATAAAACCTTCATGTTTTCCTGTCATGGAAGGCATACTGTCTATACATACACTCACTAAATTTACCAAATTCACTCGAACTTCAAGCCATTTATCTTGAAATTTGTTGAACATATCTATTCCCTGTGTTCTGTTGACAAGAGTGACCAAAGCTAGTAACTCTTTGTAGCAAAATCTTCTGGTATAACCTAAATGAAATATAAACCCTGAGCTGAATCAGTAATATCAGTTGATTCATCCAAGGAAATTGAATAATATACATTTTCCTTTTGAAGAATTGCATGAAGTTGTTCCATTAAGTTGAAGGCTATTAGGTAGGTACAAAAATAATTGTGGTTTCAGACTATGAATTTTAAATCATTATAAGTAGACTCAAACAAATCTTTTTTTTAATTTCCAATTTTTAAATTTCAGTATATTATGGGTGTACAAATGTTTAGGTTACGTATATTGCCCTTGCCCCACCCAAGTCAGAACTTCAAGTGTGTCCATCCCCCAGACAGTGCCCACTGCATCCATTAGGTGTGAACATACCCATCCCCTCCTCCCCCCTCCAACCTGCCCAACACCCAATGAATGTTACTGCTATATGTGTACTTAAGTGTTGGTCAATTAAGAAAGTTAATACCAATTTGATGGTGAGTACATGTGGTGCTTGTTTTTCCATTCTTGGGATACTTCACTTAGTAGAATGGGCTCCAGCTCTATAAGGCCATGTAACCCTGAGCATGCCTGACCTCAAACACATCTTTATTAATCAAAATAGGAACCATTACAATCAACACATTTTTGCCAATGAGAAATAAGTTTGTTTATTCTTGTAGCATAAAAATCCATACTTCAGGATCTGGCAAACTCTTAGAAAGCATTTTCTTCATCCTACTGGTTGTGGAAGTGTTTTCCCTGCAAAAAGTTATTGAGAAGCTTGAAGAAGTGGTAGTCAGCTGAGGAGAGGTCAGGTGAATGTGGCAGATGAGGCAAAACTTTGCAGCCCAATTCGTTCAACTTTTGAAGTGTTGGTTGTGCGGTGTGTGGTTGGGCCTTGTCATGGAGAAAAATTGGGCTCTTTCTGTTGACCAATGCTGGGTTTGGGCATTGCAGTTTTTAGTGCATCTCGACAATTTGCAGAGTATACTTCTCAGATGTAATGGTTTTGCCTAGATTCCGAAAGTTGTAGTGGATGAGACAGGTAGCAGACCACCAAACAGTGACCATGACCTTTTTTTTGGTGCAAGTTTGGCTTTGGGAAGTGCTTTAGAGCTTCTTTTCCATCCAGCCACTAAGCTGGTAGTTGCTGGTTGTCATATAAAATCCACTTTTCGTCGCACATCACAATCTGATTGAGAAATGGTTCGTTGTTGTTGAGTACAAAAAGAGAAGATGACGCTTCAAAACTATGATTTTTTTGATTTTTGGTTAGCTCATGAGGCACCCACTTATCGACCTTTTTCACCTTTCCAATTTGCTTCAAATGTCGAACAACCATAGAATGTTTCATGTTGAGTTCTTTGGCAACTTCTCCTGTAGTAGTAAGAGGATCAGCTTCAATGATTAGTCTCAATCATCGTTGTCAACTTCAGATGGTTGGCCACCGTGCTCCTCATCTTCAAGGCTCTCGTCTCCTTTGCAAAACTTCTTGAACCACCACTGCGCTGTATGTTCATTAGCAGTTCCTGGGCCAAATGTGTTGTTGATGTTGCGAGTTGTCTCCGCTGCTTTACGACCCATTTTGCACTTGAATAATTAAATGGCTAAAATTTGCTTTTTGTCTAACATCATTTCCATAGTCTAAAATAAATATAAAATAAACAGCAAGTAATAAGTCATTAGCAAAAAAAATAAAGTGAGAAATGCACATTAATATGATGTATAACATAAACACATTTATTTAAGAATGTATTCCAATATCAAATGGCAAATTTCAACAATGCTAAAACCGCAATTACTTTTGCACCAACCCTAATAATTCATGCTGCCAATCAGTTATGGTTCTCCTTAAAAGAGGCAGTTGTTTGTGCTTTGAAATGTTATTGGGGTCTAAGCATCCTACAACTTCAACAATGCATTCTTTCACAGTTTCTACATCACTGAATGGCTTCTCTTTTTTCCCCCAAGTATAAAAGCAACTTAATAAGTTGCTTCGGTGGTGTTAATGCCAGGTCTTATTGCTGCTTGAAAGAGTTGTCTTTGCTTTTGTTTCTCATTTTTTCATTTCTACAATACAACCTTTTGCGCCATCCCCTCTAATTTAAAATATTTGTGGTCCTTATGAGTGTTATAATTCTGGTGAGCATTGAATTTCTTTAATGTTGATACTGCAGTATCATGAAGCAAGCAAATCATCTTATCTTTAGCAGAAAAAATATAATATTGCAATTCCCAGTCCTCATTTAAAAATCTGTTTTCTTCCTTCAGTGTTCTCTTGGTCTTCTTTGACATGATGGGCTGTTAAGCTGACAGAATTTTAAAATACTGTTGAGCTGTGCCACTATTCACAAATTCCACTTCAAACAGAAACACAGCACACCATTGTCAAAAGCTGATAACAGACTGGCATACTCGACCCCCGTAAACTGTCGCCAAGTAGCCTCTTGCCATAGGGCACCAATCGGGAGGGAGGAGTTAAAACTAAATCATGATGGTAGCAGCCATCAATTTAGCCCTTATGTCTTACTAATGTTCTAATTGTGCTGATCAATCTGGGATGATTATTTCACTGAAACTTATTTTATTCTTTGGTATTTTAAATATGTTCATTTTAAAAATAAAAATATATAAGATGAATGAAAATGTATTAATTAAAAGGATTTTTCTATAAAATTTGGATTCAGTCAAAAGCTGTACTTAAGGACCTAGAAGGCCACATGTGGCCTTAAGGCCACAGGTTCCCCACCTCTGACTTGGACAGTAAATTGAGGTTAATTTCAGCTCTTAACTCAGCAACAGCTACACATCCCTCAAACTCCAGGCAGCCCCACGACAGATAGCCATGCACATGTTCCTGGAGCAGCTTGCACACAGCCGGTGGGAGCCAGGGTGGGCAACAGAACCCTGTCTTGCAAATACTGGGAATCTATGTTCTGGTCACTGATTGCTGGTTCTAATACCCCCACAGGGGCAGTGAGCCATTGTTGAACAACAAGGCTTCTTATACCAAGCTGCTCCCCTCCAGCTGAAGTAACTTCCAAAGGATTTAAAGGGCCAGTATCCTTCTCCTTTCTTTCATTTTTACCTTTTCCCCACCTGGGAACCAGACAATAAAAACTAGGCCATTTAAAAGCAACTGTATATATAGGGGAGATGAGAAAGTGAATGCACGTGCTCAGGGAAAGATAGTTTACAACTCAGGCTTATCTTTAGTATGAAAATAGCCTACAAAAAAAATTTTTTTAAAGCAAAACAAAAACACCAAAAAACTGGGAAGAAGGAGAATCTGATTTCCAGAGTTAACACATCATTAGACTCAAATATGTAGTTTTCAACAAAAAATCATAAGGCATACAAAGAAACAGGAAAGTATGGCCCAGTAAAAGGAAAAAAATAAATACACAGAGCCTAAAGGACCTCTGAAATACAATCAAGTGGACGAACATATGCATTGTAATGGTTGCAGAAGGAGAAAAGAAAAAGAAAGGAGAAGAGGGAATATTTGAAGGAAACATAGCTGAAAACTTCCAAATTTGTTGAAAAAGATGAATATAACCATCCAAGAAGCTCGATGAATTCCATATAAGATAAACTGAAAGAGACCTACATTGAGACACATTACAGACAAACTTTCAAATTCCAAAAACAAGGAGAGAATCTTGAAAGCACCTGTAGTCCTAGCTACTTAAGAGTCTGAGGTGGGAGGATCATTCAAGCCCAGGAGTTTGAGGTTGCAGTAAGCTATGATTGTGCCATCGCAATCCAGCCTGGCAACAGGGCAAGAAAAACAATTATTAGTCTAAAAACTAATATTACTGTAACTTTGGTTTGTAACTCCACATTTTGTTTTCTACATAATTAAAGATATTGATGACTACTTAAAAAAACAATTATGTCCTGTGGCATCAATAACTTTCAGGAGCTGTATAGGAGCAGAATTTTTTTATGTTATTGAAGTAATGCTGGTATAAATTCAAATTAGAGTGTTATAGCTTTAAGATGTTAAATGTAATCCCCATGATAACCACAAAGAAAATAGCAATAGAATATACACAAAAGAAAATGAAAAGGGAATTAAAATGCTTCACTACAAAAAATCAGCTAAACACACAAAAAAGAGAATAATGCAACAAACAAGGGACAAATCAGGCACAGAGAAAACAAATTGCAAAATTACAGAAGTAAGTTCCTTCTTATCAGTAGTTACTTTAAATGTAAATGGATCAACATTCCTATCAAAAGACAAAAGGATGTTATACATTAACAAAAGGTTCAATACAGCAAGAACATATAACAATTAAAAAATACTTATACACCTAATAACAGGCAATAACAATATATAAAGCAAAACTTGACAGAAGTAAAGGGAGAATTAGACAGTCCCACAATGATAGTTTGAGACTTCAATACCCCATGCGCAATAATGTATATAACAATCAGAAAGAAGATAAGAAAATAAAGGAAATGCTATGGTTGAATGTGTTCCCTAAAGTTCATGTGTTGGAAACTTAATCCCTAATGCAGCAATATTGAGAGATGGGACCTTTAAGAGATGATTAGGTCATGAGGGCTCTGCCCTCATTAATGGATTAATGTCATTACTGTGGGAGTAGGTTTGTTGTAAAAGCAAGTTTGGCTGTCTCTTGGTCTCTCTTTTGCCATGGAATGCCTTCCATCATGCTAGGATGGGGTAAAAACGCTCTCACCAGATGCAGCCCCTCAATCTTGGACTTCTCACCCTCCAGAACCATGAACCAACAAATCTGTATTCCTTATACATTACCCAGTATCAAGTATTCTGTTATAGCAGCACAAAACAGACTAAGACTTGAACATAATAAACAAACTATGAATAGATCTAACAAAGATATACAAAACACTATACCCAATAACAACAGAATACATGTTTTTCTCAAGTGCACATAGGACATTCTTCAGTATAGACCATATGTTAGACCATGAATTAAGTCATAATAGATTTAACAAAATAGATACCATACAAAATATCTTCTCTGACCATAAGAGGATGATTTTAGAAATCCATGACAGAAGAAAAACTGGAAAATTCACAAATTCATAGAAATTAAAAAACACACTCAAACAACCAGTGGATCAGAGATCACAGTGGAAACCAGAAAATACCTAGAGACAAATAAACACAAAAACACAAAATGCCAAAACTTATGGGACGTGGCAAAAAAGAAATGCTAAGGGGGAATTTCATCGCTATAAATAAATAAAAAAAGAAAGATATCAAATCAACTTACCTTTACAATTTAAGGAACTATAAAAGTAACAAAATTAAAAAAGAAATTAAAAAAGATTAGAGCAGAGATAAAAGAGAGAATTTAAAAAACAATAGATAAAATCAATGAAATCTGAAGTTGGTTCTTTCAGAACATCAACAAAATTAACAAACCCTTACATAGATTAGCTAAGAAAAGAAAGAATACCCAAATTATTAAATCAGAAATAAAACTAGGAACATTACTACCAATTCTACAGAAATGAAAAGCATAATAAGGGAGTACTATGAACAATTGTACACTGACAAATTGGATAACCTAGATGAAGTGGAAAAATTCCTAAAATCACAAAACCTACCACACTGAATCACAAAGAAATAAAAAATCTGAATAGACCTGTAACTAGTAAAGATATTAAAAGAGAAATCAAAAATCTCCAAGCCAAAAAAAAAAAAAAAAGGCACCAGACCTGATGTTTTCACTAATGACTTATACCAAACATTTAAAGAAGGACTAACACCAATCCTTTTCAAACTTTCACAAAGTATTGAAGAGAAGAAAGCACTTTCTAACTTATGAGACCAGTATTGCCCTTATACCAAAGTCATGCAGACACTGTAAGAAAACTGCAGACCAATAACCCTTCTGAACCTTGATACAAAAATCCTCAACAAAATATTAGCAAACAAAATTCAGCAGCATATTAAAAGGATTATACATTTTACCAGGTGAGATTTTTTCTTTTTGGAATGCAAGCATACTTCAACATATGGAAATAAATGGATATAATAAATCACATTAACGGAATAAAGGGGGCGGGGGAAACCACATGATCATCTCAATTGATGCAGACAAAGCATTTGACAGAATTCAATAACCTTTCATGGTAAAAATAATCAAACTAGGAACAGAAGGAAACTACCTCAAATAATAAAAGCCATATATATAAAAAAAAAAAACCACCAAGCAAACATCATATTCAATGTTGAAAGACTAAAAATTATTTCTCTAAGATCAGAAACAAGGCAAGGATGCCTGCTTTCAGCATTTGTATTCAAAATAGTACTGGAAGTCCTAGCGAGGAATTGGACCAAAAAAAGAAATGAAAGACATCCAAATTAGAAAGGAAGAAGTGAAATTTTCTCTATTCACAGCTGATATGACCTTATATGTAGAAAACACCAAAGATTTCACAAAAATCTGTTACAAGTAATAAACAAATTCAGCAAAGTACCAGGATACAAAGTAAGAGCAGAAAAATCAGTTGCATTTCTATACACTAATAACGAACAATCTGAAAAGGAAATTAAAGAAACAATTTTATTTGAAGTAACATCAAAAAGATACAATACTAAGGAATTAACTTAGCAAAGGAGGTAAAAGACTTATACAATGAAAACTACAATACACTGTTGAAAGAAATTAAGGAAGACATAAATAAATAAAAAGATATTCCATATTCATGAATTGGAAAACTCAGTATTGTTGAAATGTCAATACTACCCAAAGCAATCTGAATACTCAATACAATCCCCATCAAAACCCCAATATTTTTTTCTAAAATAGGAAAAATTCATCCTAAAATTCATATGGAATCTCAAGGGACCCTGAATAGCCAAAAAAATCTTGAAAAAGAGTAACAAGTTTGGAGGACTAACACTTCCTAATCTAAAACTTACTACAAAGCTATATTAAAACAGCATGGCACTGGCATAAAAAGACACGTAGATCAATGGAAGAACAAAAAGCCCCAAAATAAACCCTCGCATATATGGCAAATGATTTTTGACAAAGGTGCCAAGACTATTCAATGGGGAAAGAACAGTCTTTTCAACAAATGGTGCTGAGAAAACTGGATATCTATCCTCATGCAAAAGAATGATGTTGGACTCTTACTTAACACTATATACAAAAATTTACTTATAATGGACTAAAGACCTAAATTCGAGAGCTAAAACTGCAAAACTCTTAGTAGAAAACATAAGGCAAAAGCTTCACAACATTGGATTTGGAAATGATTTCTAATGATTTCTTGCATATGACACCAAAGGCATAGGCAGTAAAAGAAAGAATAGATAAGTTTAACTTTACCGAAATTAAAAACTTGAATGTATCATAGGACAGCATCATCAGGTGAAAAGGCAATCCACATAATGGAGGAAAATATTTGGAAATCATATACCTGATAAGAGTTAACATGTAGACTATATAAAGAACTCCTACAACTCAACAACAAAAAGACCCAATTAAAAAATGGGTAAATAATTTGAACAGACATTTCTGCAAAGGTACACAAATGGCCAATGACCCTATGAAAATATTCTTGACATCAATAATCATTAGAGAAATGCAAATCAAAACAACAATGAGATACAACCCTATGCTGATTAGGACGACCACTATGAAAAAACAAAAATAACAAATGTTGGAGAGGGTGCAGAGAAATTGGAACCATTGTTCACTGTTGGTGAGAATATAAAATTGTATAACTGTTGTAGAAAACAGTATTGTAGTTTTTCAAAAAAATAGGAATAGATTTACCCTATGATCCAGCAATTCTACTTTTGGGTATATATCCCAAAGAATCAAAAGGAGGGTGTTGAAAGAATATTTGTACACCTATGTTCATAGCAGCATCATTCAGAGTAGCTAAAATGTGGAAGCAATCCAAGTGTTCACTGACAAATGAATAAGCAAAATGTGGTATATACATATAATGAAATATTATTCAGCCTTAAAAAGTAAGGAAAATCTGATATATGTTTCAACATGAATGAACCTGAAAGACATGATGCTGAGTGAAATAAGCCAGTCACAAAGAGAAAAATAATGCATGATTCCAATTATATGAGGTACTTTGCGTAATCAAAATCATAGAGACAGAAAGTAGAATGGTGGTTGCTAAGGGCTCAGGGGGACAGGGAATTATTGTTTAATGGATGTTAAGTCTCAATTTTGCAAGATGATGGATGGTAGTGATGGTTGCACAACAATGTGAATGTACTCAATACTATGGAACTATACACTTAAACATTATTAAGATTGTAAATTTTATGTGCATTCTACCACAATAAAAAAAATAGGGGGAAAAAGTTAATGGATTATTCCTCCATTATCGCAGATTTGTAGAACCAAAAAAGTTTCATAAGAGAGTAGAATGTTGCAGCTGAATGGAGAGTTAAAGATCATCTGGTGAAATCCACCCACCTTCTTTTACAGATGGAAACACTAAAGAGAGAAGTTGAGTGTCTCTTAGAAGTTTACAGTTTATTAATGGTGGAGCTAAGCCTTCTGCTTTATACTGGTGCTTTCTGGTATGTTGTTGTTCTTTTTGTTTTAACCTTAGATACACAGATTTGAATTAATCTTGCCTCTCAGATAATAACATATTATTATAATGGGTCCTCATATTCCTCCTCTCATTATTTTATTTCCCTCCATTCCCAATCCCCACACCCACACCATACTTCCCATCAACTATTTTGTTATATTTACTATGTACGTGTTCCTGCAAAATGTGAATTTGTTCATTCATTTTATTTGATGATAATGTGTTATATGTCACTGTTTGATACTTTTTTCAATTAACACTGTTTTAAGATCCATCCATGTTGTCATATGTACATTAATCCACTGTTTATGACTCCTCCATGGTTCCGCATGTTTTGTACCCCCAGAAGTAACCTCTCTACTTTCCAAGGGGTTCATGCCCAGAATGCTCCTCACATCCCTTCCTTCACAAATAATGCAGCAATGAGCAGTCCTGTGCAAGATTCTGAGTGAAAATTTATGAATTACACTTATTTATATTCAATTTAATATATTTAACGAATAAACATTGACAGATTGGCTGTATCAGTCTAGAATTCTATTAGCAGAATAAATTGTTTTATCCTCACATCCACAAGAGTTGACATTGCTCAGCTTTTACATTTTTCCCACTTAATAGATGTAAAGTGATTTCATGTACATTTCTCAGATAATTAATGATTTTGAGTATCTTTACATATGCTTATTAGGGTTTTGGTATTTACTCTCCTATATTTTCTGTGCTCAACCTTTGTCCTTTCTATTGAGGTTGATATTTTTTCTTTTTGATTTATAAAAGCTCTCTGTATAATTTAGATATAAATCCCATATTGATTTTAGACACTGCTAATATCTTCTCATTCTGTTATCTGCCTATGAACTTTTAAATTGTATCTTTGTTAAATAGATATCCTTAATTGTATGTAATCAAGTTAATCTTTTTTTAGGTTGTGATTTGTATTTTTGAAGTTTTAAGATAATGTGGCTTACCCCTAGATCAAAAAAACATTCTCCTACATTTTTGCTTTTTTTTTTTTTTTTTAGAGACAGGCTCTGTCTATCACCTAGTCTGGAGTGCAGTGATACGATCTTAGCTTGCTTAACCTTGAACTCCTCTGCAGAAGGTGATCCTCTCACCCACTTTTGAGTAGCTGGGACTACAGGCACGCACCGCCACACCTGGCTAATTTTTTAAAAAAGAGTTTTGTAGAGATGGGTTCTCACTATGTTGCCCAGGCTGGTCTCAAATTCCTGGCCTCAAAAACTCCTCCTGCCTCCGGCCCCCAAAGTGCTGGGATTACAGGCATGATTCACCTTGCCTGGTCCATTTTCTTCTAATGAATTTATATTTTAACTTTTTATATTTGGGTTTAATATGCCTAGAGTCAACTTTTGTATATAATGTGAGGTAAGGATCTAGATTTGTTTGTTTGTTTACTTTGTTTTGCTTTTAAGATTTTTAAACTTTTCAGTCTAAAACAATCATAGATTTACAGGTAGTTGCAAAAATAGTAAAGAGAGATACCATTTGCTTTCCCTCAGTGTGACATCTTGCATAACCATAGTACGATATCCAAACCAGGAAATGGACATCAGTACAATCCACAGACTTTATTCAGACCAGCTTTACATGCACTCATTTGTGTGTGTGTGTGTGTGTGTGTTTGTGTAGTTCTATGCAATTTCATTACATGCGTAGATTGGTGTAACAACCAACACCACAAAATATAGAATTGTCCCATCGCCACAAAAAATCCCTCATTCTATCCCTTTATAGTCATATACCTACCCTGTCCTTCATTCCCCTCTTGCTCTAACCCCTGGCAACCATTACTCCTCTGTTCTTCATCTCTATAATTTTGTCATTTTGATTATTATCGATTGGTTTTTTTCATACAGTATTAACACCCTTGAGAGCCATCCAAGTTGTATGTATCAATAGTCTGTTCTTATTTATTGCTGACTACTATTCGACAGGACAGATACATACAAGTTCATTTAACTAAGTACTTGTTGAGGCTCATTTGTTTTTTCCCTCCATTTTTTGACTATTATAAATAGAATCTTCTATGAACATTTTTGTACATATTTGTGTGGTTATAAGTTTTCAGTTTCCTTGGGTATACACCTAGGAGTGTAACTGCTAGGTCATATGGTAACGCTATGTTTAAATTTTTGAGGAACTGCCAGACTGTTTTCCAAAGCAGCTGCACCATTTTATTTTTAAACCAGCAATGTGCTATATAAGAGATCTAGTTTCTCCACATAATTGTCACCATTTGGTATTACCGATATTTTAAATTTAGCTATTTTTATAGGTATGTAGTGATATTTTATCGTGATCTTAATTTGATCTTCCTGATGGACAGCATCATGGGTGAAATGTTTGTGTCTCGACGAAGTTCAGACATTGAAATCCTAAACTCCAATGTGATGGTATTAGGAAGTGTAGCCTTGGGGAGGGGAGGGTAATTAAATGAGGGTGGGGACCTCATTGATGGGATTATTGCCTTTATAAGAAGAGACATGAGAGAGATGATTTCCCTCTCTGCCATGTGAGGATACAAGAAGATGTCATCTGCAAAACAAGAAGAGGGTCCTCACTAAACAATCAGATCTGTCAGCACCTTGATCTTGGACTATCCAGTCTCCAGAACAATGAGAAATAAATGTTTGTTGTTTAATCTACCCTGTCTATGAGATTCTGTCATGGCAACGAAACCTGACTAAGACAGATAGCAATGTTGAACATCTTTTTATGTGCTTGTTTACCATCTGTATATTCTCTTCAGTGAACTGTTTCTTCATGTCTTTTGTTCATTTTTTAATTGGATTGTTTTATTTTTCTTTTGAGTTTTGAAAGTTATTTATATAACATAAATAATAGTCCTCTGTTGGAGACAGTTGCTTGCAAATATTTCCTCCTAGCCTGTAACTGTCTTTTCATCCCCTTTAACAGGGTTTTCTGGTGAAAACTTAAAAATTTTTGATGAAGTACAATTTACTGGCATTTTTAATGAATCATGCTTTTCGTGTCTATTAAAGGTTTATTTTCTTGTGACAACTTTGGCATTTTATGTTTTTCAACAAATATGTCTATTTCATCTGGGTTTTCACATTTGAGCACATATATTCATAATATTTAAAACAATTTTATCTAGAGTGAATTTGGATTTTTGCTTAGGTACATTATTTTCATCTTTTCCCTTTTTTCTTGATCATCTTGCCAAAGCTCTAATTCATCATTTAGAAGAATTAGCTTTTAATTATGCTAATTGTCACTATTGTTTGTTTTTGTTGTTGTGCCTCTAATTTATTTTTGTCATCACCTTCATTATATTCTTTCTTCTCCTTTGTTTCGTATGTTTCATTGTTCTTTGCCCTACCACTTGAATTGAATACTTCGTTGTTTTTTGTAATAATTTTAGTACATGCAAGAAATATGCATGACATATATATAAGTAATAAAATCTTTCTACTTTAAGTATGCCTCACCTAAACTTTATACACAGGTGGGCATTTTAACAATCCTTTAGCCCTAGAGAAACATATTCCTCAGCTTCCTTTAGAAATTATAGTTAATATAGCTGTATGGGTGATAATCATGGCTACAGAGACTAGAAGAAAAAGATACCCATATTATGAATAAATGCAAGTATGTATTGAAGATATTGATGAAACTACTGCTGGTCAGTACATCATACTGAAAAGTATGCTTTTGTTTCTGCTTCTTATCATTACTCTAACATGTCATTTTTGAGAATTATTGCTGATTTACTTTATTTCATCTTCGGTATTTGTTATTATTACTACGATCTGGTGATAGTTTAAACAGTGCTGGCAAATATTCTCAGAAGAAATTTGCTCTTAGAAAAGAAACCCATAGTTTTTCATAAAGATTTTAGTCAAATTTATTTCACTAATTTTAATCACTACCTTAATATTGTTTATTACTTAATGCATACAACATTAATAATTGTGAGAAAGCTATTCTCCTTTAAAGATTTTTTAATTTTCTTTTTTAGCCACTTGCTTTCATATTTCATTTAAAAAGGAAACATTTTCTGTTAATATATATGCAAACTATGTTATAACTTAATCAGATGATTCTTATAAATATTCAGCATGCCCCACAGTTCTCTGTACCACACCCTACACACTATAACTCCTCTCTTTCTTATCTGCTAGAAACTGCAACTATGGTAGCATATGCATTATTCCTTATAATCCAATTCAATCAATAAATCCTTATCGAGCTTCTAGTCTGTGTGATTCACTTTCATTACAAGGGTGAATATTATATTGAAATGCTTATAACACTGCCCCATGGATGTTTTCACTGACAAATGTGTAATATCAGTGGTCCTCTCTTTTTTAATGCTTATCTTCTGATTATAAAAATACAAACATAAAATATAGTTTAAAATACAAATTTTTAATAGAATATGAGCAAAGCCATATTATTTGGATTGTCTTCTGCATACTGTCAATGGAAAAGAACCCAAACACTGCAAAATAATTTAAAGAGGTTTATTCTGAGCCGAATATGTGTGATCATGGCCCAGAGAGCCAAGCCCAAGAAGCCTTGAGCAAGTGTTCTCACCATGGTTAGGTTCCAGTTTGGTTTTGTACATTTTACGAAGATGGGAATTACATATAAAGTCATAAATCAATACATGGAAGTCATATATTAGTTTGGCCCAAAAAGGTAGGACACCTTGAAGCAGGGGCTAACAGGTTATAGGTGGGTTTAAAGATTCTTTGATTTATAATAGGTTAAAGAAATGTACCCCCATAATATTTTGAGAAAAAAAAATTTAAAAAGAAAAAAGAAATGAAATTTTGTCTAAAGGCTAGGAACATATATTTTAGAGATATGTTATTTTACTTTAAGTAGTTATAGCAATTTCAACTAAAAGTTAGTCTAAATCTTTTTAAAACTTTAAAAACAGTATTTTCAATCTATGCCAGACACTGGAAAATTAATCTTTATGCATTTACTATCTATTATCTACTAATTTAGTATATTTTATAAAATCACTGAATTTTAAACTACTGCAATAATTACCTTACTTTTCTCCTTACTTCTTGTTTCCCTGACCTCCTAACCATTATGCATTCCTAAAACACCACATTGGACACTTTATTCCAATGTTCAAAATCTTTCAGTGGCTCCATATTGTCCATGGAATGCAAATGACTATTATTTGCTGTACACTACACTAATTCTCCTGAAAGCCTATACATTTGCTGTACTGCACAGTACATTAGCTTTTGTTAGTAAAAATTGTATATATTTACTTAGCCAGCAAATTCCTTAAAGAAATAAATGTCTTTTTCTCTTAAATCTATTCCCCAGAACACCTTAATTATGGTTATGCCCCAGTAGACACTTGATAAATGTTTATGAAATGACTGATCCAGCCTATTTGAACCTTAACTATGTTTTTGGCTTCTTCACTTTCTGACTCAAGATTCTTTCATTATTTATTTGCACTAAGTGGACAAAAAGTGATGAAGAAACAATCATGCTTATCGGCCTCTGAAGGTCTAGAATCTCTATATAATCTGACTTGTCCAAACTCTAAATCCCCAGATTGTTCCAGCTTTCAAAGATTGAACCTTCCTTCCAAGTTCCTCCAGACAACCATTGTCTCCATTCTCTCAGTATAATACTATAACTGCCTCCACCTTGTGCTTTTTGATAGTCATGGTTTGCCTTGAAACTGTCAAAATGAAGCTTTCAAGCATTAAATAATCACAGTTCTCACATTCTACACATTATCAAGTCCATGTCCGACCCTTAAATACACTGATAGACACATAGCATATTCTCCATCATTCAGCTTTCATCTTTCTAAATTAGAAAAAAAAAGCATGTATTTGTATTTATGTATCCATGTACATATATTTCCATTTATTTATCTACATATCTATGTAATCTATCTTTTTATGAATGATTCACATACTCTTAGCATTTGGGAAAAAACTGAAAAATCAACCATTCCCAATCAGTCACCCATTACTTGAATCCTATCTTAGTCAGTTCAGGCTGATATAACAAAATACCACAGACTGCGAGTCTTAAACAATAAACTTTTATTCCTCGTCTTTCTGGAGGCTAGGTCCTAGAGCAAGACACTAGCAGATTCAGTTTCTGGTGAAGGCTCCCTTCCTGGTTTGCAGATGGCCACTTTCTTGCTCTATTCTCATATGGCAGAGAGAGAGATTATCTCTCTCAGGTCTCTTCTTACAAAGGCACTAATCCCATTCATGAAGGCTGCCCCTTTATGACCTAATTACTTCCCAAAGGTCCCACTTCCAAATACAATCACATTGGAGATTAGTGCTCCAACATGAATTTGGGGGGGACACAAACATCCAATCTATAGTGAATCCTGATGGTCTTTCTCAGTTTTCTCTCCAGATTTTCTCCCAATTCATTTGCGATGATCAGAACTACATACAACGATTGAGGTATAGTCACGTTATCATTTTATTCAACAAATGCTGCAGCACTTTTGATCAGTGCTTTCAGGAAAGAGTTGATCACATTCCTAGTCCTCTTTTCTAGAGCATGACCACTTAGGGATGATAGCTCAACTTATGTAACCCTAATGAAGATATGACTCATGTGGTTTAGTCCTGAGTGGTGTCATAGTCAAAAGCAAACAAAATTCATAAACTCAAGCAATGCCTCACATGTCCTCTTTCTACCTTCCTCAATTTATCATATCACACTTTATTTTAGAGACCAAACATTCCTCCCACCTCAACTCTCCAGCCTGCGAAGCCTCTACTCTATCTGTTCTCCCTTCTCTTTATTTTATAGATTCAGTTAACTTCTCTCCCTTGGTCCTTTTCTTCTTATGCAGCTTCTCTTATCCTGTGCCCCTGTCCTTCTCTGCCTAATATTTGAATCTATATCATGGAAATCTACAAACTGGTCTGGCCAAGACATGCTTTTTGAATATAGTTGGGGGCGGGTAGGAGTAGTGGACAGGAGAAATTGGGTATATAGGTTCTCTTTTGGGACAAAAGTCTATAAAAACTCTCCCGTTGATAATTTTACTCCATGATGATTCCATGATGTATAGTTAGGATTATGTTTTCAAAAGTATATTATCTCAGTTATTTACTTTGTAGCTCATGCCACTTTCAATACTTTATCCCTGTCATACAATCTCTTTCAAATTGTCCCTTTAGGGGGGTTGTTTTGTTTTGTTTTGTTTTGATGATCTAGCCAAGCTTAATGTCAGCAGTAAGCTTAAGTCTCTACTGTGTATTATCTTTTCTAAAGGTATTATTCCCATTTCCACCTGTATGTTCATTTTTTGTTTACATGTCTTTTCTACGATTTTTCTTTCTTTCTGTGGTTGTTAGGTTCTAGAAACCAATATTTCTATTAACAGTGCAATTAATGTCAAGGCACATTAATTACTAGAAAGTGTTTCTAGTGGTAATCAATGCCAATATTTATGAAATGTAGGCATTTCATATATGCCAATTGTCTAATGGTCAAGAGCAGAAACAGAGCTGATCTAAGGCAATCAGGGATGCTTTTCCTGAGTCAATTCCATCTCTTCTTATTTCCTTTCTTATTCCCTCCCTCCGATTTTATCACCTTTTCCCATTTATCAATTCTCTTCTTAAATATGTGAAGTCTGAACTCTTGCTTCCAGCATTCCAGTGGAAAGTATTTCCCAAAAGGTCACCAAGATCCTCAGATATTTACTGAGTGCATACTACATGTTAGGCATACTACAAATTAAGGACTGTTTATAGAGTGGTGGATAGAACAAACATAATTTCAGTTCACATAGATATAGAAACGAGAGAGAGAGATATAGAAACTAACCAAAGAATCACACAAATAAGAATTAAATATTTGACAAGTGCTATGAAGGAAAATAATGTGACACTATGAAGAGAACAGTGCCACCTAATTTCAATTGGAGAATAAGGAATATCTATCTGAAAAACCCATGTTCAGATCAAGGCCTAAAAGACATTAAGAGTTAGATAGATACAAGAGCAAACAGACAACCTACAGAATGGGAGAAAATTTTTGCATGCTACAAATCTGATGAAGGGCTGATAACTAGAATCTACTTAGAACTCAGGAAAATTAACAAGAAAAAATCAAACAACCCTATCAAAAAGTGGGCAAAGGACATGAACAGAAACTTTTCAAAAGAAGACAGAATAATGGCCAAGAAACATATGAAAAAATGCTCAACATCTCTAATCATCAGGGAAATGCAAATCAAAACCACAATGAGATATCA
>RJWJ010033411.1:0-17919 GCA_004363605.1 Indri indri | reverse complement strand
GCGGTGGTGTCAGACTGGTGATGAGATGGCGCTGCAGGCACCTTGAGCCGCCTTTCCTGATCCTGGGAGATTCTAGGTGACCAGTTGGACCTCAAGGATGCACAAGGTGAATTCAGTAGTCCAGTCGTCGTAACATGAACACATAGATGTTAGAGAAGGTAAAGAAAGAGGAGATAAAAATGCTTTTTAATAGAAGAAGAGAAAATGGGAATTTAATGAGCTGCTTCATTCTTGGTCCTGGCATCTTCCTGGTAAATATAGAGTAGGTGAGGGGATCCTCACTGAGAGAGGAATGCATGTTGGAGGACAGGGGACTGGAGATTCTCTAGGACTTACAAGTTAAAGATTTCAGGGTTTAGGTGTCATGCCGGGCTGAGGCAAGTGATGAAGGCTTTAGAGAATGATGGTGGCATGTAGGGCAGCACCTTCACATTGAGCAATGCTGTGTGCAGTGCCCTATCTAGGAAGGCACCAGTTACTTAGACTAGTGCAACTGGTTCTTTTCTGGGTGGAGTAAGGCTCACCAAATGCAACATTTCTTGTGGCTGTCAGACTGGTGAGGAGATGGAGCTGCCGGCACCTTGAGCTGCCTTTCCTGATCCTGGGAGATTCTAGGTGACCAATTGGACATCAAGGATCTTCAAGGTGAATTCAGTAGTCCAGTCCTGATAACATGAACACATCCATGTTAGAGAAGGAAAAGATAGAGGAGATAAAGATGCTTCCTAATAGAAGAAGAAAAACCAGGAATTAGCTGGTTCATTCCTGGTCCTGGCATCATACTGGTAAATATAGAGCAGGAGATTGGATCCTCACTGAGATAGGAATGCCAGTTGGAGGACAGTGGGGTAGAGATTCTCTAGGACCTACAAATAAAAGACTTCGGTGTTTAGGTGTCATGCTTGACTGAGGCAAGTGGTGATGGCTGTAGGGAATGATGGTGACATGTAGATCAGCACCTTCACATTCAGCCATGATGTGTGCAGTGCCCTCTCCAGTAAGGTACCAGTTACTTAGACTAGTGTAACTGGTTCCTTTCTGGTTGGAGTACGGCTCACCAAATGCAACATTTGTTGTGGCTGTCAGACTGGTGAGGCGATGGAGCTGCAAGCACGTTGAGCTGCCTTTGCTGATCCTGGGAGATCCTAAGTGGCCAGTTGCACCTCAAGGATGGTGAAGGTGAATTCAGTAGTCCAGTCCTCATAACATGGACACATACACGTTAGGGCAGGTAAAGATAGAAGAGATAAAAATGCTTTCTAATAGAAGAAGAGCAAAGAGGAATTTAATGAGCTAGTTCATTCCTGGTCCTGGCATCATCCTGGTAAATATGGAGCAGGAGATTGGATCCTCACTGAGAGAGGAATGCCAGTTGGAGGACAGTGGGGTGGAGATTCTCTAGGACCTACAAATAAAAGACTTCAGTGTTTAGGTGTCATGCTTGACTGAGGCAAGTGGTGATGGCTGTAGGGAATGATGGCACTTTCACGTTCAGCCATGATGTGTGCAGTGCCCTCTCCAGTAAGGTACCAGTTACTTAGACTAGTGTAACTGTTTCCCTTCTGGTTGGAGTAAGGCTCACCAAATGCAACATTTGTTGTGGCTCTCAGACTGGTGATGAGATGGAGCTGCAGGCACCTTGAGCCACCTTTCCTGATCCTGGGAGATTCTAGGTGACCAGTTGGACCTCAAGGATGCACAAGGTGAATTCAGTAGTCCAGTCCTGATAAGACGAAAACATACATGTTAGAGAAGGTAAAGAAAGAGGAGACAAAAATGCTTTCTAATAGAAGAAGATCAAATGGGAATTTAATGAGCTGCTTCATTCTTAGTCCTGGCATCATCCTGGTAAATATAGAGTAGGTGAGGGGATCCTCACTGAGAGAGGAATGCAAGTTGGAGGACAGTTTCGTGGAGATTCTCAGGACATGCAAAGAAAAGGCATCAGGGTTTAGGTGTCATGCTGGGCTGAGGCAAGTGGTGAAGGCTGTAGGGAATGATGGTGACATGTAGGGCAGCACCTTCACATTCAGCCATGGTGTGTGCAATGCCCTCTCCAGTAAGGTACCAGTTACTTAGACTAGTGTAACTGGTTCCTTTCTGGTTGGAGTAAGGCTCACCAAATGCAACATTTCTTGTGGCTGTCAGACTGGTGAGGAGATGGAGCTGCCGGCACCTTGAGCTGCCTTTCCTGATCCAGGGAGATTCTAGGTGGCCAACTGCACCTGAAGGACGGTGAAGGTGAGTAGAGTTGTCCAGTCCGCATACCATGAAAACATACGTGTTAGGGAAGGTAAAGAAAGAGGAGATAAAAATGCTTTCTAATAGAAGAACAGCAAACAGGAATTTAATGAGCTTGTTCATTCCTGGTCCTGGCATCATCCATGTAAATATAGAGTAAGTGAGGGGATCCTCAGTGAGAGAGGAATGCCAGTTGGAGGACAGTGGGGTGGAGATTCTCTAGGACTTGCAAATAAAAGACAGCAGGGTTTAGGTGTCGTGCTGTTCTGAGGCAAGTTGTGAAGGCTGTAGGGATTGATGGTGGCATGCAGGGCAGCACCTTCACATTGGGGAATGCTGTGTGCAGTGCCCTATCCAGGAATGTACCAGTTACTTAGAGTAGTGTAACTGGTTCCTTTCTGGGTGGAGTGAGGCTCAACAAATGCCACATTTGTTGTGGCTCTCAGACTGGTGAGGAGATGGAGTTGTAGGCAGGTTGAGCCTCCTTCCCTGATCCTGGGAGATTCTAGGTGACCAATTGGACATCAAGGATCTTCAGGGTGACTTCAGTAGTCCAGTCCTGATAACATGAACGTATACATGTTAAAGAAGGTGTAGATAGAGGAGATTAAAATGCTTTCTAATAGAAGAAGTGCAAAGAGGAATTTAATGAGGTGGTTCATTCCTGGTCCTTGGATCTTCCTGGTAAATATAGAGTAGGTGAGGGGATCCTCAGTGAGAGAGGAATGCCAGTTGGAGGACAGTGGGGTGGAGATTCTCTAGGACTTACAAATTAAAGACAGCAGGGTTTAGGTGTCGTGCTGTGCTGAGGCAAGTGGTGAAGGCTATAGGCAATGATGGTGGCATGTAGGGCAGCACCTTCACATTCAGCCATGGTGTGTGCAGTGACCTCTCCAGTAAGGTACCAGTTACTTAGACTAGTGTAACTGGTTCCTTTCTGGTTGGAGTAAGGCTCACCAAATGCAACATTTGTTGTGGCTGTCGGACTGGTGAGGAGATGGCGCTGCAGGCACGTTGAGCTGCCTTTCCTGATCCTGGGAGATTCTAAGTGGCCAGTTGCACCTCAAGATGCTGAAGGCGAATTTAGTAGTCCAGTCCTCATAACATGAACAGAGACATGTTTGAGAAAGTAAAGATGGAGGACATAAAGATGCTTCCTAATAGAAGAAGAGAAAACTGGAATGAGCTGGTTCATTCCTGGTCCTTGCATCATCCTGGGTAATATAGAGCAGGTGAGGGGATCCTCACTGAGAGAGATATGCATGTTGGAGGACAGGGGAGTGGAGATTCTCTAGGACTTACAAATAAATACTTCAGGGTTTAGGTGCCATGTTGTGCTGAGGCAAGTGGTGAACGCTGTAGGGAATGATTGTGGCATGTAGGCCAGCACCTTCACATTCAGCCATGGTGTTTGCAGTGTCCTAGCCAGGAAAGCACCAGTTACTTATACTAGTGCAACTGGTTTCTTTCTGGGTGGAGTAAGGCTCACAAAATGCAACATTTTTTGTGGCTGTCAGACTGGTGATGAGATGCCGTTGTAGGCAGGTTGAGCCGCCTTCCCTGATCCTGGGAGATTCTGGGTGACCAATTGGACATGAAGGATCTTCAAGGTGAATTGAGTAGTCCAATCCTGATAACATGAACGTATACATGTTAAAGAAGGTATAGATAGAGGAGATAAATATGCTTCCTTGGAGAAGGGATCCTCAGTGAGAGAGGAATGCCAGTTGGAGGACAGTGGAGTGGAGATTCTCTACGAGTTACAAATAAAAGACAGCAGGTTTTAGGTGTCGTGATGTGCTGAGGCAAGTCATGAAGGCTGTAGGGAATGATGGTGGCATGTAGGGCAGCAACTTCACATTCAGCCATGATGTGTGCAGTGCCCTCTCCAGTAAGGTACCTGTTACTTAGACTAGTGTAACTGGTTCCTTTCTGGTTGGAGTAAGGCTCACCAAAGGCAACATTTGTTGTGGCTGTCAGACTGGTGAGGAGATGGAGCTGCAGGCACCTTAAGCTGCCTTTCCTGATCCTGGGAGATCCTAAGTGGCCTGTTGCACCTCAAGTATGGTGAAGGTGATTTCAGTAGTCCAGGCCTCATAACACGAACCCATACATGTTAGAGACGGTAAAGATAGAGGATATAAAAATGCTTTCTAATAGAAGAAGAGCAAACGGGAATTTAATGAGCTGGTTCATTCCTGGTCCTGGCATCATCCTGGTAAATAAATATAGGGCAGGAGATAGGATCCTTACTGAGAGGAGATTGCCAGTTGGAGAACTGTGGGGTGGAGATTATCTAGGACTTACAAATACAAGACTTCAGTGTTTGGGTGTCATGCTGTGCTGAGGCAAGTGATGAAGGCTTTAGGGCATGATGGTGGCATGTCGGGCAAAACCTTCACATTTAGCCATGATGTGTGCAGTGCCCTAGCCACGAAGGTACCAGTTACTTGTGCTAAGTGTAACTGGTTCCTTTCTGTGTGGAGTAAGGCTCACCAAATGCAAAATTTGTGGTGGTGTCAGAGTGGTGATGAGTTGGAGCTTCAGGCACCTTGAGCCGCCTTTCCTGATCCTGGGAGATTGTAGGTGACCAGTTGGACCTCAAGGATACGCAAGGTGAATTCAGTAGTCCAGTCCTAATAACATGAACACATACATGTTAGAGAAGGTCAAGATAGAGGAGTTAAAGATGCTTCCTAATAGAAGAACAGAAAACAGGAATGAGCTGGTTGATTCCTGGACCTGGCATCATCCTGGTAAATATAGAGCAGGTGAGGGGATCCTCAATGAGAGATGAATGCAAGTTGGAGGACAGTATCGTGGAGATTCTCTAGGACATACAAAGAAAATACATCAGCGTTTAGGTGTCATGCTGGGCTGAGGCAAGTGGTGAAGGCTGTAGGGAATGATGGTGGCATGTAGGACACCACCTTCACACGGAGCAATGCTGTGTGCTGTGCCCTATCCAGGAAAGTACAAGTTACTTAGGTTAGTGCAACCGGTTCCTTTCTGGGTGGAGTAAGGCTCACCAAATGCAACATTTGTTGTGGCTGTCATACTGGTGATGAGATGGAGTTGTGGCCAGGTTGAGTCGCCCTCCCTGATCCTGCGAGATTCTAAGTGGCCTGTTGCACCTCAAGGATGGTGAAGGTGAATTCAGTAGACCTAACCTAAAAACATGAACACATACACTTTAGAGAATATAAAGATAGAGGAGATAAAAATGCTTTCTAATAGAAGAAGAGCAAAGAGGAATTTAATGAGTTGGTTCATTCCTGGTCCTGGCATCATCCTGGTAAATACAGAGCAACAGAGGGGATCCTCACTCAGAGGGGAATTCCAGAGGGAAGACAGTGGGATGGAGATTCTCTAGGACTTACGAATAAAAGACTTCAGTATTTAGGTGTCACGCTGGTTGAGACTAGTGGTGAAGGCGGTAGGGAATGATGGTGACATATAGGGGAGCAACTTCACATTCAGCCATGATGTGTGCAGTGCCCTCGCCAGTAAGGTACCAGTTACTTAGAGTAGTGTAACTGGTTCCTTTCTGGTTGGAGTAAGGCTCACCAAATGCAACATTTGTTGTGGCTGTTAGACTGGTGAGGAGATGGAGCTTCAAGTACGTTGAGCTGCCTTTCCTGATCCTGCGAGATTCTAAGTGGCCAGTTGCACCTCAAGGATGGTGAAGGTCAGTTCAGTAGTCCTGTCCTGATAACATGAACACGTCCACATTAGAGAAGGTAAAGATAGAGGAGATAAAGATGTTTCCTAATAGAAGAAGAGAAAAGAGGAATGAGCTGGTTCACTCCTGCTCCTGGCATCATCCTGATAGATATAGAACAGGTGAGGGGATCCTCACTGAGAGAGGAATGCAAGTTGGAGAACAGTGGGGTGGAGATTCTCTAGGACTTACAAATACAAGACTTCAGTGTTTAGGTGTCATGCTATGATGAGGCAAGTGATGAAGGCTTTAGGGCATGATGGTGGCATGTTAGGCAAAACCTTCACATTCAGCCATGATGTGTGCAGTGCCCTAGCCACGAAGGTACCAGTTACTTGTACTAAGTGTAACTGGTTCCTTTCTGTGTGGAGTAAGGCCCACCAAATGCAACATCTGTGGTGGTGTCAGACTGGTGATGAGATGGAGCTGCAGGCACCTTGAGCCGCCTTTCCTGATCTTGGGAGATTCTAGGTGACCAGTTGGACCTAAAGGATGCGTAAGGTGAATTCAGTAGACCAGTCCTAGAATCATGAACACATACATGTTAGAGAAGCTTAACATAGAGGAGATAAAGATGCTTCCTAACGGAAGAAGAGAAAACAGGAATGAGCTGGTTCATTCCTGGTCCTGGCATCGTCCTGGTTAATATAGAGCAGATGAGGGGATCCTCACTGAGAGAGGAATGCAAGTTGGAGGACAGTTTCGTGGAGATTCTCAGGACATGCAAAGAAAAGGCATCAGGGTTTAGGTGTCATGCTGGGCTGAGGCAAGTGGTGAAGGCTGTAGGGAATGATGGTGACATGTAGGGCAGCACCTTCACATTCAGCCATGGTGTGTGCAATGCCCTCTCCAGTAAGGTACCAGTTACTTAGACTAGTGTAACTGGTTCCTTTCTGGTTGGAGTAAGGCTCACCAAATGCAACATTTGTTGTGGCTATCAGACTGGTGAGGAGATGGAGCTGCAGACACATTGATCTGCATTTCCTGATTCTGGGTGATCCTAAGTGGCCAGTTGCACCTCAAGGATGGTAAAGGTGAATTCAGGAGTCCAGTCCTCATAACACAAACACATACATGTTAGAGAAGGTAAAGATAGAGGAGATAAAAATGCTTTCTAATAGAAGAAGAGCAAATGGGAATTTAATAAGCTGCTTCATTCCTGGTCCTGGCATCATCCTGCTAAATATAGAGCAGGAGAGGGGATCCTCACTGAGAGAGGAACGCCAGTTGGAGGACAGTGGGGTGGAGATTCTCTAGCACCTACAAATAAAATACTTCAGTGTTTAGGTGTCATGCTGGACTGAGGCAAGTGGTGAAGGCTGTAGGGAATGATGGTTTCATGTAGGTGAGCACCTTCACATTCAGCCAGTGTGTGTGCAGTGCCCTCTCCAGTAAGGAATCAGTTACTTAGACTAGTGTAACTGGTTCCTTTCTGGTTGGAGTAAGGCTCACCAAATGCAACATTTGTTGTGGCTGTCAGACTGGTGAGGAGATGGAGCTGCAAGCACGTTGAGCTGCCTTTACTGATCCTGGGAGATTCTAAGTGGCCAGTTGCACCTCAAGATGCTGAAGGCGAATTTAGTAGTCCAGTCCTCATAACATGAACGCAGACATGTTTGAGAAGGTAAAGATGGAGGAGATAAAGATGCTTCCTAATAGAAGAAGGGAAAACTGGGATGAGCTGGTTCATTTCTGGTCCTTGCATCATCCTGGGTAATATAGAGCAGGTGAGGGGATCCTCACTGAGAGAGATATGCATGTTGGAGGACAGGGGAGTGGAGATTCTCTAGGACTTACAAATAAATACTTCAGGGTTTAGGTGCCATGCTGGGCTGAGGCAAGTGGTGAAGGCTGTAGGGAATGATTGTGGCATGTCGGGCAGCACCTTCACATTCAGCCATGGTGTTTGCAGTGTCCTAGCCAAGAAAGCACCAGTTACTTAGACTAGTGCAACTGGTTCCTTTCTGGGTGTAGTAAGGCTCACCAAATGCTACATTTTTTGTGGCTGTCAGACTGGTGATGAGATGGAGTTGTAGGCAGGTTGAGCCGCCTTCCCTGATCCTGGGAGATTCTAGGTGACCAATTGAACATCAAGGATCTTCAAGGTGAATTGAGTAGTCCAATCCTGATAACATGAACATATACATGTTAAAGAAGGTATAGATAGAGGAGATAAATATGCTTCCTTGGAGAGGGGATCCTCTCTGAGAGAGGAATGCCAGTTGGAGGACAGTGGGGTGGAGATTCTCTAGGACTTACAAATAAAAGACAGCAGGTTTTAGGTATCGTGCTGTGCTGAGGCAAGTCGTGAAGGCTGTAGGGAATGATGGTGGCATGTAGGGCAGCACCTTCACTTTCAGCCGTGGTGTGTGCAGTGCCCTCTCCAGTAAGGTACCTGTTACTTAGAGTAGTGTAACTGGTTCCTTTCTGGTTGGAGTAAGGCTCACCAAAGGCAACATTTGTTGTGGCTGTCAGACTGGTGAGGAGATGGAGCTGCAGGCACGTTGAGCTGCCTTTCCTGATCCTGGGAGATTCTAAGTGGCCAGTTGCACCTCAAGATGCTGAAGGTGAATTTAGTAGTCCAGTCCTCATAACATGAACGCAGACATGTTTGAGAAGGTAAAGATGGAGGAGATAAAGATGATTCCTTATAGAAGAAGAAAAGTCAGGAATGACCTGGTCACTCGTGGTCCTGGCAATCATCCTGGTAAATACAAAGCAGGTGAGGGGATCCTCACTGAGAGAGGAATGCAATTTGGAGGACAGGGTGTGGAGATTCTCTAGGACTTACAAATAAAAGACTTCAGAGTTTAGATGTCATGCTGGGCTGATGCAAGTGATGAAGTCTTTAGGGAATGATGGTGGCATGTAGGGAAGCACCTTCACATTCAGCCATGATGTGGGTCGTCCCCAATCCAGGAAGGTCTCATTTACTTAGACTAGTGCGACTGGTTCCTTTCTGGGTGGAGTAATGCTCATCAAATGCAGCATTTGTGGTGGCGGTCATACTGGTAATTAGATGGAGCTGCAGGCACGTTTAGCTGCCTTCCCTGATCCTGAGAGATTCTAGGTGGCCAACTGGACATCAAGGAACTTCAAGGTGAATTCAGTAGTCCAGTCCTGATAACATGATCGCATACATGTTACAGAAGGCAAAGATAGAGGAGATAAAGATTCTTCCTAATTGAAGAAGAGAAAACTGGGATGAGCTGGTTCACTGCTGGTCCTGGCAATAATCCTGGTCAATACAGAGCAGGTGAGGGGATCCTCAGTGGGACAGGAATGCAATTTGGGGGGCAGTAGGGTGGAGATTCTCTAGGACTGACAAATAAAAGACTTCAGGGTTTAGGAGTCCTGCTGGGATGAGGCAAGTGGTGAAGGCTGTAGGGAATGATGATGGCATGTAGCGCAGCACCTTCACATTCCACCATGATGTGTGCCGTGGCCTCCCCAGTAACGTACCGGTTACTTAGACTACTGTAACTGGTTCCTTTCTGGGTGGAGTAAGGCTCACCAAATGCAACATTTGTTGTGGCTGTCAGACTGGTGAGGAGATGGAGCTGCAGGCACGTTGAGCCACCTTCCCTGATCCTAGGAGAAGCTCAGTGGCCAGTTGGACCTCAAGGATGGTGAAGGTGAATTCATTAGTCCTGTCCTGATAACATGAACACATACATGTTTGAGAAGGTAAAGATAGAGGAGATAAAGATGCTTCCTAATAGAAGAAGAGAAACAGGAATGAGCTGGTTCATTCCTGGTCATGGCATCATACTGGTTGATATAAAGCAGGTAAGGGGATCTTCAGGAAGAGAGGAATGCATTTTGGAGGACAGGAGAGTGGAGATTCTCTAGGACTTACAAATAAAAGACTTCCGGGTTTAGGTGTCATGCTGGGCTGTGGCAAGAGGTGAAGGCTGTAGGGAAGGATGGAGACATGTAGGGCAGCACCTTCACATTCAGCCATGGTGTGTGCGGTGCCCTTGCCACGAAGGTATAAGTTAATTATACTAAGTGTAACTGGTTCCTTTCTCTGTGGAGTAAGGGCCACCAAATCCAACATTTGTGGTGGTGTCATACTGGTGATGAGATGGAGCTGCAGGCACACTGAGCCGCGTTTCCTGATCCTGGAAGATTGAAGGTGACCAGTTGGACCTCAAGCTTGCTCAAGGTGAATTCAGTAGTCCAGTACTATTAAAATGAACACATACATGTTAGAGAAGGTAAAGATAGAGGAGATAAAGATGCTTCCTAATAGAAGAAGAGAAAACAGGAATGAGCAGGTTCACTCCTGGTCCTGGCAATCGTCCTGGTAAATATAGAGCAGGTGTGGGGATCCTCAGTGAGAGAGAAATACAAGTTGGAGGACAGTTTCATGGAGATTCTCTAGGACTTACAAAGAAAAGACACCAGGGTTTAGGTGTCCTGCTGGGCTGAGGCAAGTGGTGAAGGCTGTAGGGAATGATGGTGGCATTTAGGGCAGCACCTCCACATTCAGCCATGGTGTGTGCAGTGCCCTAGCCAGGAAGGCACCAGTTACTTAGAATAATGTAACTGGTTCCTTTCTGGGTGTAGTAAGGCTTACCAAATGCAACATTTGTTGTGGCTGTCAGACTGGTGATGAGATGCAGTTGTAGGCAGGTTGAGCCACCTTCCCTGATCCTGCGATATTCTAGGTGACCAATTAGACATCAAGGATCTTCAAGGTGAATTCAGTAGTCCAGTCCTAATAACATGAATGCATACATGTTAAAGAAGGTAAAGATAGAGGAGATAAAGATGTTTCCTAATAGAAGAAGGAAAAACGGGAATGAGCTGGTTCATTCCTGGTCCTGGCATCATCCTGGTAAATATAGAGCAGGTAAGGGGATCCTCACTGAGAGAGGAAGGCCAATTGGATGACAGTGGGGTGGAGATTCTCTAGGACTTAGAAATAAATGTCTTCAGGGTTTAGGGGTCATGCTGGTCTGAGGCAAGAGGTGAAGGCTGTAGGCAATGATGGTGGCATGTAGGGCAGCACCTTCACATTCAGCGATTATATGTGCAGTGCCCTCTCCAGGAAAGTACCAGTTGCTTAGACTAGTGTAACTGGTTCCTTTCTGGGTGGAGTAAGGCTCACCAAATGCAACATTTGTTGTGGCTGTCAGACTGGTGAGGAGATGGAGCTGCAGGCACGTTGAGCTGCCTATCCTGATTTTGGGAGATTCTAGGTGACCAGTTGGACCTCAAGGATGGTGAAGGTGAATTCCGTAGTCCAGTCCTAATAACATGAACACATCCATGTTAGAGAAGGTAAAGATAGAGGAGATAAAGGTGCTTCCTAATACAAGAAGAGAAAACAGGAATCAGCTTGTTCACTCCTGCTCCTGGCATCATCCTGGTTAATATGGAGCTGGTGAGGGGATCCTCACTGAGATATGAATGCATGTTGGAGGACAGGGGAGTGGAGATTCTCTAGGACTTCCAATTAAAGACTTCAGCATTTAGGTTTCATCCTGGGCTGAGGCAAGTGGTGAATACTGTAGGGAATGATGGAGACATGTAGAGCAGCAGCTTCACATTCAAGCATGCTGTGTGCAGTGCCCTCTCCAGGAAAGTCCCAGTTACTTAGACTAGTGTAACTGGTTCCTTTCTGGTTGGAGTAAGGCTCACCAAATTGAACATTTGTTGTGGCTGTCAGACTGGTGAGGAGATGGAGCTGCAGGCACGTTGAGCTGCCTTTCCTGATCCTTGGAGAATCTAAGTGGCCAGTTGGACCTCAAGGATGGGAAAGGTGAATTCAGTAGTCCAGTCCTATTAACATGAACACATCCATGTTAGAGAAGGTAAAGATAGGGGAGATAAAGATGCTTCCTAATAGAAGACGAGAAAACAGGAATGAGCTGGTTCACTCCTGGTCATGGCATCATCCTGGTAAATATAGAGCCGGTGAGGGGATCCTCACTGAGAGAGGAATGCAAGTTGGAGGACAGTGGGTTCGAGATTCTCTGGGACTTACAAATAAAAGACTTCAGGGTTAAGTGTTGTGCTCGGCTGAGACAAGTGTTCAAGGCTGTAGGGAATGATGGTGGCATGTAGGGCAGCACCTTCACATTCAGCCATGATGTGAGTCGTGCCCTCTCCAGGGAGGTACCACTTACTTAGACTAGTGCCACTGATTCCTTTCTGGGTGGAGTAAGGCTCACCAAATGCAACATTTGTTTTGGCTGTCAGACTGGTGAGGAGATGGAGCTGCAGGCACATTTAGCCGCCTTCCCTGATCCTGGGAAATTCTAGGTGGCCAATTTGACATCAGCAATCTTCGAGGTGAATTCAGTATTCCAGTCCTGATAACATGAATGGATACACATTAGAGAAGGTAAAGATACAGGAGATAAAGATGCTTCCTATTGGAAGAAGAAAAATCAGGAATGAGCTGGTTCACTCCTGGTCCTGGCCATCATCCTGGTAAATATAGAGCAGGTGAGGTGATCCTCACTGAGAGAGCAATGCGTGTTGGGGGACAGGGGTGTGGAAATACTCTAGGACTTACAAATAAAAAACTTCAGGGTTTATGTGTCATGCTTTGCTGAGGCAAGTGATGAATGCTTTAGAGAATGATGGTGGCATGTAGCGCAGCACCGTCACATTCAGCCATGATGTGTGCAGTGCCTTCTCCAGGACGTTCCTAGTTACTTAGACTAGTGCAACTGGTTCCTTTCTGGGTGGAGTAAGGCTCACGAAATGCAACATTTGTTGTGGCTGTCAGATGGTGAGGAGATGGACCTGCAGGCACCTTGAGCTGCCTTTCCTGATTCTGGGAGATTCTAGGTGGCCGTTTGGACCTCAAGGATTCTGAAGGTGAATTTATCATTGCAGTCCGAATAACTTGAACACATGCATGTTAGAGAAGGTAAACATAAGAGGAGATAAAGATGCTTCCTAATAGGAGAAGAGAAAACAGGAATGAGCTGGTTCACTCCTGGTCCTGGCATCATCCTGGTAATTATAGAGCAGGTGAGGGGATCCTCACTGAGAGAGGAATGCAAGTTGGAGGACAGTGGGGTGGAGATTTTCTAGGACTTATAGATACAAGACCTCAGGGTTTAGGTGTCATGCTGGGCTGAGGCAAGTGATGAAGGCTTTAGGGAATGATGGTGGCATGTAGGGCAGCCCCTTCACATTCAGCCATGATGTGTGCGGTGACCTAATCAGAAAGGTGCCGGTCACTTACACTGTGTGTAACTAGTTCCTGTATGGGTAGGGTAAGGCTGACCAAGTACAACCTTTGTATCAGGCATTAGACCAAAGATGGTGGTGGAGCTGTAGTCTTTCTTGAAGTGGCTTCCTGCAGCCCAAGAGGGCCTTGGCAGCCACCTGCACTTCAGGCATCCTCAACACATTAATGTTATCTTTTGTCTGTGAACCATTGGAGTTTAATTTCAACTGACAGGAATAGGTTCTTAGAATATATTGTGCTTACCCCCTGACACAAGTGCAAAATTCAGATTGAAATACAGCTTTGGATTTTGCAGTAAAGAGATGCAGCCTTCTTTGTAGATGTATAAAAAGAATAAATTTTTGTACAACAATTATATATTTGAGTTTTTAGTATGAGTTTGTTCTCACTTCTTTTTTTTCATTTTGTTTGTTAATTATTTTTGTGACAGCTAACATTCTAATTTTTGCATATTTCAAATTTGGCCTACCATCATTCCTCTTGAAGCTACTCATTATTTTTCTGACCATTCTAGTTGTAGCATTACATATTATGAAATAGTTTTCAATAAAGTATCACATCACACATTTTGTCTGTTAAGTATTTTAAATCAAAATGTCAAGGAGGCATAATCATACCTTTGCTTTTGACTATCCCTTATGTTAGTGATCCTCAACTCTCTCCCTATAGTAGTTCATTGTGTTCTGACAACTGAGCACTAAAATTATGATTTTTGAAGGACTTTGTGTCATTTTAGCCTATCTGTGCCATGGCATCTTATTGAAGCACTGCATTTTAGAGAAATTTTCATGTGAAGAAAAGGAAAATTTTGGTCTGTGTCAAGGATTCCTGAAGTAAGTTACTGTTTGTGTATTTTATATCTCATAAGATAATTTTATGAAAATTATACAAGTAATTTCTACAACTGAATAGTAAGAAGATAAATAAACTAAAATCAGGGAAAGTATTTTAATAATTTTTTCATCAATTTGTATTAGTGGCCATTAAGCATGTGAAAAATAAAACTGTTAGTCATTAGGGAAATATAAATGCAAAATACAGTGGAATAATACTTCACAATGGAAGATTCTCATTTAAAGTATGTACCATGTCAAGTGTTGGTGAGAATCATGGGAAAACAATAGTGGAATTTTAAGTGGTTCAGCCACTTTGGAGAACAATGTGGCAGTTCCTCAAAAAGTTAAATGTAATATTAACATATGACTTAGCACTTGACTCCTAGGTAAATGCCCAAGAAATTTCAGCACGTATCTTCTTGCAAAAACTTGTACACTAATATTTATAATGGCATTATTGATAAAAGCCCAAAAGTGGCAACAATTCTCATGACTGTGAACTGATGAATCTATAAACAAAATGTGTTCTATCTGTGCAATGGAATATTTTTCAGGAATAAATGTATGTGAAGTAATGATACATGCTACCATGTCTAGGAGCCTTGAAAACACTATGCTAAGTGAAGCAAGACACAGAAGGGCATATTAATAGATAGTACGATTCCATTTATATGAAATGTCTATTAAAGGAAAATCTAGAGCTACAAGTAGATAAGTGTTTTCCAGATACCAGAGTGTGGGGATTATGGGGAGTGGCAGCTATTGTGTTGGGATTTTTGGGGGAGTGATTAAAATTTTTTGCGGTTAGATAATTGTGATTATTACACAACTCAGTCAATATACTAAAATCGACTGAATTTTAAACTTTAAAAGTGTGGATTTTGTGACAAGTGAATTATATCTCAATAAAAAAGTTATTAAAAGCTGGAAGAGGCCAAGTATATTCAGTGTATCACAGTCTTTATTTCACAGATGACATAGTCACAGATGGACAAGGGACTTGCCCAAGCAAATGGGATGACCTGAGATAGATTAATAATAACAACATGAAAAAGAGGAGAAAAAGAAGTTTAATAACTGTCTTGACATCTCACAGCCAGCAAGCCACAGAGCTGTTATGTGAACTCTAGACAGATGCCACACAGTGGCCCTGCTTTCATTCATCTGACCACAGCAACTAACTCCTCTCATTCCTACCTGTACTAGCATAGACTGAACATTTGAGCCAACTAACTAAGGAGTGTAATCCCTCTTATGGAGTTTGTCCCAGTACCAGACCCCCAGGGGAGGGTTCTAGTAAGGGGCACAAGGCATGGACACTGTCCCTCGAGCCTTGGATGCTTGACTTGTTTTGGCAAACCTGGGTTAAGCGATGGAGGAGATGACATTTCTGTCCTACTTCATACTCATATCCCTTGACCCATGTCCACTTCTATTACTGAATTCCTGGGGATCTTTTCACTGTTTTCTTGTGTGTGTGTGTGTGTGTGTGTGTGTGTGTGTGTGTGTGTGTGTATGTGTATGTGTTTGGACTGTAGACATTTGTAGAGTGCAGAAGGATGTGGTGGATGCCTCAAAGGGTATTTCTATGAGTGTACATGTGTGCGTTTCTTAACACTGAGGATAAGCAAAGCATTTTCAATGGTCTGTTCCTAATGACTTGAACATCTACAGGTTAAAGGGGAAAATATTGTCTAAAGGATAAAAAGCAGAAACAAGAAATTTTCTCAGGCTCAGATAATCATTCAAGTAAACATAGTGGGTGAGGGGATCCTCACTGGGGGAGGGATGCAAGTTGGAGGGCAGTAGGGTGGGCATTCTCTAGGACTTAAGAATAAATAAGTCAAGTTCAAGCATCATGCTGGGCTGAGGAGAGTGATGATATCTTCAGGGGGTGATGGTGGTGGATGAAGAAAGTACCTGCACATTGAGCCATGCTGTGTGCAGTGCCCTACACAGGGCATTACCAGTTGCTTAAACTAGGTGCAACTGGTTTCTCTCTGGGTAGAGTAAGGCTCACCAAGTACATTTGTGGTGACCTTCAGACTAGTGATGGGATGGAGCTGCAGGTACCCTGAGCTGCCTTCCCTAATACCAGGAGATCCTGGGTCACCACCTGGGCCTCAGGCATCCTCAAGATGATGTCAATGGTTCAATCCTAATAATATGAACATGTACCAGTTAGAGCAGATAATGATAGAGGAGATAAAGTATATTTCCTAACAGAAGAAAGAGAAAATGGAAACAAACTAGTTCTCTCCTGGTCCTAGCAATCATCCAGGTAAACATAGAGCAGGTGAGAGGTCATCCTCACTGAGGGAGGGGTGCAAATTAGAAGGCAGTGGGGTGGGCTTATGAATAAAAAAAATCAGGTTAAGACATCATGCTAGGCTTAGGGGAGTGATAAAAGCTGCTGAGGATGAGGGTGGCCCATTCAGCCATGGTGTGTGCAGTGCCCTACTCAGAAAGGTACCCGTCACTTAGACTATGTGTAACTGGCTCCTTTCTGGGTAGAGTAAGGCTCACTAAACGCAACGTTTGTGGTGGCCTTTGGACTGGTGATTGGGGTGGAACTGCAGTCATCCTTAAATCGCCTTCATTCAGTCCAGGAGGGCCTTGGCAACCACCTGGACCTCAGGTGTCCTCAAGGCATTTAAGTTCTAACTATGGCCAGTGGACCATTGGGGTTAATCCCAACCGATATGAAAGGATTGGTTTTTAAAGATCTTGCTCGACTTTTAAGAACACAATAACATGAACTATTCAGGTTTTAGATTTTCAAGGAAAAATTTGTTCCTTCGACGCTATCTGGAAGGCATGTTGTAAGTTTATGTCTAGGCAATGTATTTAGAGAGGTTTATTGTGAGTGTTTTTTATTTATAATTATTGTACTTTCTGACCTATTGGTTGTGGACAACAAACTTACTAATTTTTGCTTATTTCCACCTCTTGACAATAGTTATTTTTTTATGATCATCTTTTTTTTTCATTTTATTTCAGCATATTCTGGGGGTATAGATGTTTAGGTTATATATGTTGCCCTTGCCCTCCCTCCCCCCCAAAGTCCAAGCTTCAAGCGTGTCCATCCCGTGGATGGTGCGCATCGTACGCTTTGTGTATGCATATACCCATCCCCTCCTCCCACCTCCCCCCTGCCCGACATCCAATAAATGTTTTTCTTATATGCACACTTACGTGTTGATCAGTTATTACCAATTTGATGGTGAGTACATGTGCTGCTTGTTTTTCCATTCTTGGGATACTTCACTTAGTAGAATGTGTTCTAGCTCTATCCAGGAGAATACATGAGGTGCTATATCACCATTGATTCTTAAAGCTAAGTAGTATTCCACAGTATACATATACCACAGTTTATTAATCCATTCATGTATTGATGGAAACTGGGGTTGTTTCCACATCTTTGCAATTGTGAATTATGCTGCTATAAACATTCAGGTGCAGGTGTCTTTCTTATAGAGTGTCTTTTGTTCTTTTGGGTAGATGCCCAGTAATGGGATTGCTGGATCAAATGGTAATTCTACTTGTATCTCTATAAGGTATCTCTGTACTGCTTTCCACAGAGGTTGCACTAGGTTGCAGTCCTACCAGCAGTGCAAGAGTGTTCCTATCTCTCTGCATCCATGCCAACATTTATTGTTTTGGGACTTTTTGATAAAGGCCAGTCTCACTGGACATAAGCGATATATCATTGTGGTTTTGATTTGCATTTCCCTGATGATTAGAGATGTTGAGCATTTTTTCATATGTTTTTTGACCATTATTCTGTCTTCTTTTGAAAAGTTTCTGTTCATGTCCTTTGCTCACTTTTTGATAAGGTTGTTTGATTTTTTTTTCTTGTTGATTTTCCTGAGTTCTAAGTAGATTCTAGTTATCAGCCCTTTATC
>RJWJ010033410.1:0-17924 GCA_004363605.1 Indri indri | reverse complement strand
GTGTGTGTGTGTGTGTGTGTGTGTGTGTGTGTTAGTGGTGAGTGGGGTGGTTAGTTTACAACCTTAAACAGGGTGGGCAGGGACAGGTCACTGAGAAGTGGCTGACGGAGGGAGGAAGCCACGGGGGCGATCTGGGAGAACAGTGTGGAAGGTGGGAGGAACAGGTGTGCAAAGGCCCTCAGGCAGGAGTAGCCTGGCCTGATGGAGGAGCCAGGAGGAGCCAGTGCCCAGGGAGAAGGTGAGACGAGGGCGATGGACCTGGGCAGGAATCCAATATTCGTGCAATTACCACCATGAACGGTGCAGCCAGAGAGGGTGCGGGGGGCTGAGGAAGGTTTCCTGGAGGAAGAGACACAGGGAAGATCTGACACCTGCTCCATGTTTCCTAAACTTCAGTCATTGCCGCATAAACCTTAGGAATTTTGCCATCTGTGCTGAGAACTCGGGGAAATTCCTGTTCCTGGAAGATAGGACGGTGCATCAGTTGAACATTTGATGTGTCAGGACTAACCACCTGCCAGGGAAGACTCACCGCCAGACCCGCCCTGGCTGGGCCCCGTCCCCGAGCTGTCGGGTCGGGGGCTCTGCCCGGTCCCGACCAGCCCCACCGCACCCTCTGCAAGCCTCCCTAACATCACCCAGCTGGGACCTAAACCTCTGTAAATATCCCTGCCTCACTCTGCCCTCCGGAGACCGAAGGCCGTCAGGGTCGTTCCCGCCCGGCGGCAGCGAGGCCACGCACCCACGCAGCTTGGTTGATCCGCCACTTCCTGGTGGTCTTTGGTGAAAGGAAGGTCATCCCCAAGTACCACCTGTACAATTATGAACCTAATAGGTTTCCTTAAATCAACTTACTTCTTTAAAAAACGTAGGTAAATTTGCTTTAAAAGAAAACTTTATCGCTAGCATGTATAGAAAATAACAGTCAAGGCCGGGCGCGGTGGCTCACGCCTGTAATCCTAGCACTCTGGGAGGCCGAGGCGGGGGGATCGTCCTGAGCTCAGGAGTTCGAGACTAGCCTGAGCAAGAGCGTAGACCCCGTCTCTACCAAAAATAGAAAGAAATTAATTGGACAGCTAAAAAAATATATATAGAAAAAATTAGCCGGGCATGGTGGCACATGCCTGTAGTCCCAGCTACTTGGGAGGCTGAGACAGTAGGATCGCTGGAGCCCAGGAGTTTGAGGTTGCTGTGAGCTAGGCTGACGCCATGGCACTCGCCCCAGGCAAGAGAATGAGACTCTGTCTCAAAAAAAAAAAAAGATAACAATCAATGGAAATTAATGTTAAGATAGAAATAAATCTGTAACTATTAGAGTTTTTAACAGTTTGTGTCCCACTCGTGCATTAAAAAGCAATGATTTAGGAGAATCGTATGGGCTGGGGAGGGAAGGCAGGGAGAGGCAGAAGCAGCTCCCCAGGCAGGCGCTCCCTGCTTCTCCCTCTGGCTGTTTTAATTCTTATTTATCCTTCAGGCCTTAATGGGGGTGTCACCTGTACTTTAGGAAGTTCTGCCAACACCATCAGTTCCCGACATACACCCACATTTGTATTAGGTGGACCTCTGCATCCGCTGGGATGCTCTGGGGGCAAGTATCGGAAAATCCAGAAAATTAGCATTTAAGTCACACAACAAGAAATTAGGGTAGGACGTTTCCAGGGCTGGTTAATCCAGTGGTTTAGCTCCAGATTCTTCCCTCCACCATCCTCAGCCTGGAGCCCCCACGGCCACAGGTCGGCGGATGAGACCTCTGGAACCATTTGGGTCTGGAGCCACGGTGGGGCATTCTCTTTTAACTGTCTCTGTTTATTTTAAAATAATTATTCTGGTTAGACTTTCTATCTCTTTTGGAATCCATTTAGGTAATTTCGATTTATGTCCTGGTTTTCAAATGTCTTTGCAATAACCCTTGCTCATTGCAACATTATTTGTAATGGCCAATGACCACTACTAAGAGCAGCCTGCACGTCCACCAATAGGGGAGAGCCTAAGTAAACTGTGACCAGGCAGCCACACGACGGAACTCTCTGGGACTGCTGGGACTGTTGAAGAAAAAAGAAGAAAAGGAAAAAGAAGACAAGAGAAAATGAAGAGTTCTTTGTGTTTTAATATGGGACAACTTCCAAGATATATTATAAAGTAAAAGAAGCCAAGTGTGGATTAGTATGCTACACTTGCGTATTCAAAAGGAGAAAAAAGATACACAAGTGTGACACACATATATATAGATATATATCTTGAAAATGCATAAAATATTACTGGAAGGGTACAGAAGAAATTGATGATGTGGATTGACTTTGGAGAGGGAAACTGGATAACCAGGTAAGAGAAAGACTTTTTTGAGAGAGAGAGAGAGAGAATCTTGCTGTCTTGTCCAGCTAGAGTGCAGTAACGTGATCATAACTCACTGCAACCTCAAACTCCTGGCCTCAAGCGATCCTCCAGCCTCTGCCTCCCAAAGTGCTGGCATTGCAGACATGAGCCACTGCACCCAGTCAAAGAGAGACTTTGACTTTTTAAGCACAAAACTGTGTTACCTACCACACTGTGAAGTTACATATTGTAGATTTCTGTCTGGGGAAAAAATAACATACATATATACAAATAAACAAGTAAATACAAATAAAAATTTTAAATGGAAAAAAACAAAACCACAACACAATAACACAATAGCCTTTTCTTTGAAACTCACCGGTAATGTGCTTCTAATTTCATTGGCCAGGGTCAAGTCACTTTCCCAATAACTGTCAAAGGACTTAGACAAACCAAGACTCAATGTCCCTTCCCACACGATAGGAAAGAGATCCGGCCTCCCTGGGAGGGAACTCAGAGCTTTGTTAGCAAAGAAGCCGGACAGAAGAAGCTGTTGGGGGTGGCCCATGTGTCTCCCCAACATGAGCTCCTGCACATCCCCACTGCACCCTCGATGACAGTGACTCAAGGGATGTGTCTACCATTTGAACACAAGCTCTTGAGCACAGAAATTCTATCTTGACACATCTGCCCCCTTTGCGTGCCCATGATGGGTCTGGCAGAAGTGGACACTCAGTAATATTGGCTGAATAAATGGATTAACGATGCTTTCAGACTCTCTGGTCTTGTATTCTATCTCGGAGTCTACTGCCACAGCGTCCTAACCCACCCAGCTCTCCCTACCCTGCCCCAGGCCCTTGGTCTCTCAAGCCATCCTGGGCCTCTCTGGGAGATGAACTTTCTTAAAGGCTGGACTTTGCTTCAAGTGACATTCAGCACTGTTAAGGACAAAGTTTAAGGTCTAACAGATTTTGGTCTCCAATGGATTTTGTTGAAATAACTTCTCCAAGCCTCTTTCTTTCCTCTGAAAAATGGGGATGGTCATAGTAGCTGAATTTTAATGTGACGTGAGTTTCAGTATGTTACGATGAAATAATCAAAATTTGATTATTATCTGAAGACAATACAACATGTCTTTTTAAATGTCATGCTATGGCATTGTCTAAGGAGGTTCTCCAAGCATTCCTTAGTTCTCCAAGAAAATGTACCTGTATTTGACTTTGTGCTGTACTTTTTGCTGACAGCTCAGGCCTTGTGAAGTTACCAGCTCATTTGTAGATTTCTGTCTAATGGAAAGGACAGCTCCAAAGGTTACAGTTTTATTGCCCTAAGGACTTTAACTTCATGTATCTTATTGTAACATTCTTTGTTTAAAAAAAAAAAAAGCCTCTTCTGACTCTTCCAATGATGATAGAGACCCTTGTTTATCCAAGTGTTTTTTTTCTTTTTTTTTTAGAGACAGCCTCTTGCTATGTTGTCCAGGCTGGAGTGCAGTGGTTATTCGCAAGTGCGATCATAGCTCGCTAGAGCCTCGAACTCCAGGGCTCAAGGGTTCCTCCTGCCTTAACCTCCCGAGAAGCTGGGGCTATGGGTGTGCACCAGCGCACCCAGCTCCCCCAGTGTTTTTGGAATCAGCTTTACTATTTCATTGATCCCACTCATTAATTAATGAGGCGAATCCATCTTTGACATATTTTTGTTTTCTATTTGTGTGCAAGTCATGGTTTTAACTTTCTTATTATTTTTTTATTTATTGCCTAGAAGACTCAGACACAAGTAACCTTGCATATGAGCTCTGTTTTTAACTTTTGAAAAATTGTACTTTGAAAATTGAAAGAGTTCATTAATGCTCTTAGCACAGAGTAAGTGCTCAGTATGTGGTAGCAAGAGGACAGAAACTGTGTGGCCTGGACGGTGGGCACAGCATTGGGGTCCCCACCCTCCTGTCCAGCCTGGTCTCAGCCCACCGACCTTACCAGACGTTCATTAATCCCCTGAATATTGACTGGCTCCTGTGGGCCACAGGCTTTCTCAGCACCGGGAATACAGAGGTAACAGAACCCTGTGAGTTGTCCTCTTAGAGGCAGTCAGACAATTGGGACAGACAATGGCAATAAACACACATGCACAACAGCATGTCGGGAGGGGGTAAGTGCTGTGAAGAAAAATACACCAGGAGGAGGGGCCTCCTGAGCTTCATGGTCAGGGAAGACTTTAAGAGGACACTGGAACAGAGACCTGTACACAGTGAGGAACAAGCTATGGGAAGAACACTCCAGGCAGTTGGGAAAGCAAGGACCAAGGTCCCGAGGCTCTCCTAGAAACCTGCTCCTTCCGAGGGCTGACTCTGCCCTTAATCGTACATTCATTACTATTGTATTAGTAATCGGATCTCTATGTGACTCTCCTGATTAGAGGAGAAGCTTTGGGAAGGAAGTTCCATGAGGGCAGAACCCATCACCACTGGGCTCCACTGCCAAGCCCAGGCAATGCCTGGCTCACAGTACATGTTTAATAAATGAAGTCATTATAATTATTCTATAATAATAATTTAGCTATGGGACCTCTCAACGTTAACCAAAGTCCCCAATACATTTTTTAAATTGAGATATGAGTTTGCATGAGTAGACCCAATTAACTAGCCTTTATCTTCCATTCGTTCTCCCATATGCTTCCTGATCACTTTCCCACGACTTTTCATTGCTTGAAGCCCAAATCCTCTTTTTTTTGCTAAAACGCTATATAAGCCCCTGAGTCTAACCACTTCTTTGAGTTTTACTTCTTTTCTGTGAACTCACATGCTTGTAAATATTAATAAAAATTATGTGCCTTTTCTCCTGTTAGTCTGTCTTTTGTTAGTTTAATTCGCAGGCCCCCAGGTACTGAACATAAGAGGGCAGAGGAAAAGCTTTTCCTCGCTGACATTTTTCGATTCTCTACCCTCAGTACATTTTGGCTGTTATGATTCTAGTTTGGATGGACTATAATTTAACCAGTTCCTTACTGATGGATGTCTAGGGTCTTCTCAATGTTTTGTTATTATAAACACATATGGTACATGTTTCCCTAGATTGGGCAGGGTTTGCTGATCTCCATTTCATGTAGCACAACTACCATCTGCCAGTGTTTGGGTTTATTCTACAGTCGGGGAACACTGCTGGCACAGCCAGTCAGAGCATCTGAAAACAAAAAGCAGAAATGGCTTACACTGGACTAATTTTAGAATTTCTAAGTACATTTAAGTGATGACTCATCCCACTTAAATTCAAAGCTGTTTATTGAGCCATCTGGCTCATCAGAACATGAAAGACCTTTACCCAGCAACCTGGAAAAATGCCAGAGAGGAAGACAAAAGCATTTTTAACCACTGAGAGTAAACCCCATGGAAGTGTCAGCTGAGTGTTAGCTCCCTGAGGACAGGAGTTGTGATGCATGAATAAACTGCATAATGTCTGGGGCAATTTTTTCATAAAATGTCCTCTTTTTATCTTATTCCTAAGCAATGCAACCAAAAGCACAAGTAACCAAAGAAAAAAATAGATACATTGGACTTTATCAAAATTTAAACCTTCTGTGCTTCAAAGGAAACTAAAAGTAAGTGAAAGGACACCAAGAGAACGGAAGAAAACATTTGCAAACCATGTATCTGACAAAGGTTGTCTTAGTCTGCTAGGGCTGCGTTAACAAAATACCACCGATAGGGTGGCTTACACAATGCGCACAGTCAGCCCTCTGTACCTACAGGTTTCGTGTCCTCGAATTCAACCAACCTCAGATAAAAAATATCTTTAAAAAGCTTTAAAATAACAGTACAACAATAAAAATATTACTAATTTTAAAATAATATATTAATAGTACACTATTCACACAGTATTTACATTCCATTAGGTAATCTAGAGATGATTTCAAGTAACAGGAGAATGTGTGTAGGATATATGTAAATATTACCCATTCTATATAAGAGACTTGAAAATCCAAGAATTTTGGTCCTGGAACCAACCCCACAGATACGAAGGGATGACTGTAGTTAATAATATTGTATTGTATACTGAAAATTTGATGAGAGTAGATTTTAGGTGCTCTTACCACACAGACAAAAAGAGATAACTATATGACAAGATGGATATGTTAATTTGCTTGACTAATAACTATTTCACTATGTACATCGATATAAGGACATCATGTTGTATACCTTAAATATATAAAATAAAAAATAAATTTTCAGGCCGGGTGAGGTGGCTCACATCTGTAATCCTAGCACTCTGGGAGGCTGAGGCAGGAGGATCACTTGAGTCCAGGAGTTTGAGGTTGCTGTGAGCTAGGCTGATGTCACAGCACTCTAGCCTGGGCAACAGAGTGAGACTTTGTCTCAAAAAAAAAAAAAAAGAAAAAACCTGTAGGGAAGGTGAGGATCCCAAAATGTGCTGTATAGAATTGTTACTTTGTATCCTAACAACAATGCTTCTCTCCAGATGGTGAGATTATGTTCTTGTTTATTCTCTGATTTATATAGTTCTGCCTTTTTCCAAATTTTCTACAATGAATCTGTACACTTTTCTAATTAGGAAAATCCATCCTATAAAAAGCAGAAGTACTAATCATTTTTGCCCACATAGCGTCGTGAACTTACAATAGAATCTGAGGCAGGTAAAGGGAGTTGGGATGTCACCGCCCAACTGCTCCTCAGCCAAGGCCTGTCGAGGAGGGGAGTCAGGAGGCCGCTCTCCGCCAGCAGCAAACCTCTGCGCCAATGCAGGGAGTAAGGCCTTCGGCCCTCTTGCGGGCATCCTGGACCTCCAGCCAAGCCCAGAGGGGGATAAGAAACTCGTTCATCTTTCTTGATACCTTCCCTCCCTCCAGCCATCCTAACCCTGCTCTGTCCCTGCTGATTCCTGGTGGAGGAGGAACCCTGCCAAGAAAAAAATTTTTATTATGATTTTAATTGGAATTGAATTCAATTTATATCATAATTTTGGGATTTCTGACTTTGTCTTACTCAAGGACATATGCCTCCTCCTTTGTTCCTATTTGTGTCATGTCATTCAGTAAGATTTTATTATTTTCCTCACAAAGCCCCACAACCTTCTTATTACATTTATTTCTAAGTATTTCATAGTTCCTGTCTATATTTTGAATGAAATATTTTTTCTTCTATTCCTAGGTATTTATTGCTAGATCATAGGAAAACTATTGTATTTTGTATATTTATCTTAAGCCCATCCACCTAACCAAACTTTCTTATTTATTCTAGGTTTTAAAAATAATGAATATATTTTGGGTTTTCTCGGTACACAGTCCTGTAAGTAGGGAAATGATTGAATGTTGCATCTTAGAATATTTTGCAAGGATAGGAAAAATGAACTAGGGTTATCAGTCAACAAGCAATTTCCACATAGTAGTATTAAATAAGGAAAGCCAGATGCAAGAAAGAATGTATAATCCCAGTTTTGAAAAACAATGAAAAAAAGGCGAAATGTGTGCATAAGGACATATGTTTGCATGCGATTTTATGTTCATACAGAAAATGTGGAATTTTATTTCATTTTTTAGTTTCTACACACAGCATTGATATTTATTTATTTATTTAGAGAAAATGTGGAACTTTAGATTAACATGGGCTACTTTGTTGGGGTAGGGAGCTAATATGGCAGAAGAGGGAAGAAGGGAAGAGAGTAGTTAAGCAAAAAGAGAAAAGAAGAAAACCATCCCCAAAAATCCAAAATCATTACGACATGGTCACACTTATTCACTTACATAATATATATATATATATATGTGTGTGTGTGTGTGTGTGTGTGTGTGTGTGTGTGTGTGTGTGTATTGCATATGTTGATAGAAATTTAAAATAAATTCTAAATTTAACACAAAAACAAGCCGGTAAGTGAGACTTTGATGAAGTAGCTCTTGAAGCCAGGCAGGCCCTGGCTAGGTTCTGGAAAGGCCAAGATGAGGAAACACAGCCTGTGCCCTCCAGGGTGCCAAGGGAGGGCCTCCAGCTGCTGGTAGCGAGAGGAACACAGTGACATTTGAGGGGCTTGCTATCCAGTGTCCATGCTCCATTTTGTAAAAGCAGCTCAAGTTTCCTCCAGGGAACCACCTCTCCCCACCCCTCCTCCATCCCCGGCCCTGCATATCACCTTCCTGGTTCCATCAGCCAGGACACTATGCCCAGCCCTGGCAGAGGTGGCTGCATGCCCGGGGTGGCTAGTCAGATGCTCCCTTAGAAATATGACTCGGGAGGGAGGGGCCAAACACATCTGCAGCTCATTCCAGCCCACAGGACCCAGATGAGTTGGCCTCTTGGTCTTGCTCCTTAAAACCCAGACACACCATGTCCGACATCCTGCCTGAGACCAGTTGGAGATTTTTTTTGATTTTTGATTTTTTTTTTGGACAGGGTCTCACTCTGCCCCCCAGGCTAGAGTGCAGTTGCCTCATCATAGTTCACAGCAACCTCAAACTCCTGAGCTTACGTGATCCCCCTGCCTCAGCCTCCCAAGTAGCTGGGACTACAAGCGCCCAACACTGTACCCTGCAAATTTTTTCTATTTTTTGGTAGATACAGGCTCTTGCTCAAGCTGCACTCAAACTCCTGGCCTCAAATGATCCTCCTGCCTCAACCTCCCAAAGTGCTAAGATTACAGTTGTGAGCCACTATGCCCGGTGTCCTTTGATTTTTTTTTTTTTTGGTTACCAAATATATTTCTTTCTGGTCTATATTAACCAAAGCCCGTTTCTGCTTATAATCAAAAAACCCAAAGTAATTTTTTTTTAAAAGCAAAGAACCTTCCACTGTCTTGAGCATCTTGCACAATTACCAAATACCCTTGTGATGTGGCTATTATCCCCGTTTTACAGATGAAAAAAACGAGGCTCTGAGAAGTTTATTGCTTTCACCGCTGTTTAGGAGCAGCACTAGCATTTGAACTTGTCTATCTGACTCCAAAGTCCATGTCTGCGGCCACTTACTGTAGACTAGTAGGACACAACGATGTAAATGGGGCATCCCTACCCAGACACACTGATGGGGACGGCGGGGGCCCACAACAGGGCTGAGCCCGAGAGAATGAGCAGGGACCAGCCGGGTGAACACGGGAAGGGCATTATGGACAGAAGAAACTGAGATGTGCCAAGAGCTGGAGGCAGAATGGGCCAGTTAAGACTCTCAGTTGCAACCTCAAACAGGGCTAAACAGAATGACGATTTAACTGGCTCAAATAAGTGAAAAGTTCGCCTGGGGGCAGATACGGTGCCAAGGACGCAGGTCCTCAGGACCTGGTTTCTCTCTCCACCACTGGCCTCGGTTTCTATAAGTTGACGCCACTCTCAGGCAGGCCCCTCCCGCGTTTGCAACATGGCTGCCAGGATTCCCGGGGCCGGTCCACGTGACATCTTCGCTTTGGCTTCCCCCTCAAATGTCTAGTGCTCTCTGATTGGCCCTCGTAGATCATCTGACCATTCCTGAACCAATCATGGCGGCTAAGGTAAAGCAGAGTGCTTATTGGCTTAGGTATAGGTCACCTGCCCCATCCGTGGCCTGGGCGAGTCAAGCTGGGCAGACACTTGGACTGGCAGAGGGGTAAGCGTGGTCCTGTGTCCAAGGAAGGATGAATGCAGAGTGGGAAGAGAAACACCAAATACTGCGTCACGGGAATGTGAAGTGAAAGCCTGGAGCAGCGGGGTTAAGGCTCAGGAGGTGGGCGAGGCCAGATCGGGGAGGGCCGCAAAGCCAAGACAAGCTCTTGCGGCGCCAGGGGAGACGGGCTTGCAGCTTAGACGCGGCTGGGACACGCGAGCCAGCGTGCTCCCTGTCTTCAGGGCCTAAGCCCCAGAGAAAGCAAGCCACTAGCTCAGGATTCCTGGTCTCCTGGCTCCAAATCTAGGCTTTCTCTTTGGAAAGAACACCTGCCAGGTATGCCTGGTCCATTTGGTGGTTGCTGGGTAGCTCACCCCCTGTGATTTCCATCTCTGAGGAGAGATGATTCTCTCTTCTTGATGAGGACGAAAGAGGACGGCTCCTTGAAGGAGGCTGCTTCCACTGGCTTGTGATACGCCTGGTTGGTATACTCAGAGCTTCTCACACTTTTTCTGTAATCAGCCAGAAACAGTAAATATTTTAGGTGTTGTGGGCCATCTGTTCTCTGTCACAAGTACTCAATTCTGTTGTAGTGACAGCAGCCACATTGTTTACATGTTGTCTGTGGCTGCGTCGGAGACCATATGGATTACAAAGACTAAACTATTTGCTATCTGGCTTTTTACGGAAAAAGTTTGCCAACCCTGTCCTGTACTAGGAACATCTTTTAAATCAGTAAATACTCTTCCTTATGACTTTTTTTTTTTTTTTTAAGAGACGGGAGTCTCACTATGTTGCCCAAGCTGGACTTGAACTCCTGGACTCAAGCGGTTCTCCCACCTCAGCCTCGCGAGTAGCTGGGACTACAGGCAGGTAGCACCACACCTCTCTTCCTATCACCATTTCTAATGGATGCATTTTGCTCCCCTTCCACTAGTGTTTCCAGAGCTGCTCTGCCAAGGATATTTATTTCCCTGGCAAATGTTCTCAAAATATTCTCATTTGCCATGGGAAGACACCTTCCGAATTTGGGAAACAATGGGAAAAGTGTCCACAGAGCCCTGTCTGACTCTCTACCGGCCCATCCCTGTTGTCTAAGCTCTGACATGCTGAAAAATGGGCATTTTCTAAGTCGTTTCTCCTGGCCCAAGATCTTACAAACCTTTAAATTAAGCCACCTGCTGAGGAATCCTGTCGGCCCTGTCCTGAAATGGTCCAGGACAGTCTCTTCTCTTCCCTGTAACCTGGTCCCACATGAAGCTGTCTTTTAGCTATTTGCAACAAGCTCCTTAACATCTGCCCCCTCCCCTTAATTACAGTTTACAGTTGGTCTTACTGAGAGCAAAGGATTTATTGCTTGCCGGGGGCCACTAAAGATCAAGCTGGGCTGGGGGGTCCTCCTCCTGAATGGGCAGGAAGATTCAAGACAGAGGCTTGAACCAGTTTTTCTAGTTCCCAGGCACTTTCCAGATTCTTCTCTGGGTTTACTTTTCTTAAGTAGAAACCCTGCCTGGATTTGCAAATGATATGGGGCTCTTTGTTACCCAAGATTCCTTGGGGGGCCTATGGGTAAGTCATTGTTTGGAAAGTGTTGCCTCTTAGGCTTTTATTTATTTATTTTTTTAATAAAAGAGGAATTACAGTCTTTGCTCCCTGTAACCTTGGACTTCTGCCAAGTTTCCTTGGTGGCATTTTCATTTGATTGGTATAAACCATTCTGCTCCTGACCTAGGAGACTGTTTCTTGTACCAATGGGGGAGTTTCAAAACCTACTTACACTCCTGTGTTTATCACATCAGACACCACAAATGCAGATGTCACCTCCCAACCAACTTTTATTTATTCATGTATTTATTTATTTTAAGACGGAACTCCTGAGCTCAAGCGATCCTCCCGCCTCTGCCTCCCAGAGTGCTAGGATTGCAGGCATGAGCCACTTCACCAGACCTTCTTTTTTTTCCAACCAACTTTTAGATGTGTTGGTGAAACCACAGAGATATAAGAGGTAATCATTAACTATAAAAATTTACAGCACTGCCTTTTTTTTTTTTTAATTTTGGAGTTTGGAGTTTTAGCCACAACTCCTTTAAAATAATATTTAGAACTTTTTGCTATTAATAAATGACACATGGTCATTAGAGAATAAGTGAGAAATATTAGACCAGCAACAAATAAACCATAGTTCACGTTCATGGAGATAAACACAAATAACAATGTAAGAAAAACTTTCAGTTTTTATCAATAGAATAATAGAATAGGCTACCTATTCAGTATCCATTTCTTTTCTTCCCCTTTCCTAAGAAACCCCTGATTTTGTTTTGGATAATGCCTTAAGGAGGTGAATCTTGATCAATCGGAGATCAATTTATGGTGGAGACCCATCTCCCTCCCATTGAGTGTGTTAGGCCTGAGCATGGAATTGTTAAAAGAAAAACATTAGACAAATTAAATTCAACAGAGTTTAACTGAGCAAAGAACAATTTGTAAATCAGGCAGCCCTCAGACCCCGAGCAAGTTCAGAGAAACTGACCTGATGTGTAGTCACAAAGCATTTATGCACAAAAAATGAAAATGAGGTACAGTTGACCCTCCATATCTGTGGGTTATGAATCAGTGGATTTAACCAACCACAGAGCAGAAATATTTGGGAAAAAAAGTTTCCAAAATTCCAGAAAGCAAAACTTGAATTTGCCCCATGCTGAGTACTGTGTTGAATCCAAGTGAGTGAAGTCGTGTGTAGGCATTGCGTTAGGTGTTATGAGTAACCTAGAGATGATTTAAAGTATACAGGAGGCTGCGTGTAGGTTATATGCAAATATTACACCATTTTACATAAGGGACTTGAGCATCCAAGGATTTTGGTACCCATGTAGGGTCCTGGAACCAGTCCCTTGCAGAAACCAAGGGAAAGCGAAATGAGGTACAAAGACAGCCCGATTGGACACAGCTCAGTATCTGCCTTATTTGAACACAATTTAAAGATTTGGCTGTCTACAACTGACTAAAGCTCAGCTTCTGTGATTGGCTGAGACTATTAGCTATTTGTTAACGAGAGTATACTCCTAAATTAGGCTTTCAGTTAATTTACACACTAAGCTAGGTTACAGTTTGTTATGTAAGGGCCCAAGTACAGAGGTCACTTCAGACCAAATTTAGTTTAATTTAACAATTCTTTCCTTTTGGTCAGCCTCTCACTTTTGAGAGATTGACCCTAACCTTGACACCACTGTATGTCACCATCATAAATGGACTTATTTGTTCTCGGTATAGAATTCACAAGTCACAATGTCACTTGTGTCGAATGTCGCAGTTCACTAATTCTTTATGTCCTTGGTTATCTAGTCTGAGTGAGCCCGTTCAGCATTCAGTGGACGGTCGTGTACATTTAAGACTTGGGAGCATATGGTGTGCTGCTGCGATGACTATCAGGAAGATTATACTGAAGGACTGAAGTGTGTTCTTTACCAGGAGCCAGGGCCAGTCCAAATCAAACAAATCAAAGTTCAGGCAATACAGAGAGTTCAATAGTATTTGGGTCCAGTTGGTCATGGTATGTGTTTGGGGTATGTGTTGGGTTGTGTTGGGGTGTGATTGCGATTAAGGACCATAGTTTGCTGTAAAATCACCTAATTTTAAAAGGTATTCATTTTTGTTGTTACTGTGGTAATATAAGTTGTAGTAACCTGGAGACCTACTAAAAGAACATAAAGATTAGAAAACCCTGGAAAAGCCAAGCTTGCCATTTACCACTTAGGAAGCCCGTGAACCAACTGTCAGCTATTCCCTAAGTACATCATGTGTTCCTTTTCCTTGATAAATTTTCTTGCTGTGTTCGCTAGCAGTATCTAAAGAAACAGTAGTATCGGCCACCTTTTTAATTAAGCTTTCTGTAGTAGCAAAAGCAAGGGAAAAATGGAAATAACATTCAGTTTTGTTCAGAACCATATGCGAGACTCCAACTTGAGCCAACACGAAATCTAAAGTTGCATGATGTTCTTTCAAGTGTTTTTGTTGAACATGCATATTACCTACCGTTCAGCTTTCAGAAAGTAGATTCTACCCATCTGAATTTCCGGGAAGTTTGGATGGCTAGAAAGTCTAAGATATTGCTACAATTTACATATTAGTCTCAAATTTCATATTACTGGTACCCCATGACCACCAAGAGTGAGTCCCCAAGAACCTCACTGGAATTTTTCCTTAGTGGAAATTAACTTATCGTTGTAAACCCAGGAATTGCTCTGGTTTTTGCTAAAGCATGAACCTTAGCTAAAGCCATTCATAAATTATGGTCCCATGAATTGTCCTGTAGGAAAAAGGAAAGGATTAGGACAGCAGGACATGAGGAAGAAAAAGAAGAAGGATAAGACTTCCATTATGGCAGAGGAGTCTCGATCCGTGATCTTGGGAAAGCTACGCATGCCTAGGATGCCACCTGCTCTGGGGAGAAATTTCCCTGTCAGCTGTACCTTGAAGTTTCCCACAGGCACACAGTTCCAAGAGTCTGCAGGGGCCCTTTTGAGTTGTGAGGTGTAGACCGAAGGTTTGAGGCCTGGAGTTTTAACTACAGTGTGGGTGGTGAGAAGAATTTGATATGGTCTTTTCCAAAAGGGTTCAAGGACAGTCTTGCTCTGATGTCACTTCCAGAATACCCAATATCCAAGTTCTAGATTGTGAAAGGTTTGGTCGTCCTCGGTGGATCACAGAAGACTTCCTTTACCTGGTAAAAATACATTTCGGCATAATGCTTTAAAGCTTTACAGTATTTAGTCGTATCAGCATTTAGGAAAGCAGGCGATACGTGAGGTTTTATTATCAGGTGCATAGGTCTTCCAGTACCTATTTCATAAGGAGTCAATCTGTGTTTTTCAGTAGGAGTGATCTGATTGTCATCAATCCATAATACCTTTCTTCAAGGCAATCCAGTTGATTCAGGTAGCTTTGCCTCATATCTTCGTATTTACGATACCTTATTTAGCTGTTTTGTAACTTGTCCAGTGAAACAAGTACTTCTGTTGCTCCAGAAATGCCCCATAAAGACAAGACATTTTTAAATAAAATCTAGCTACTGTTACAGTATTGGATTTCCTGCATGAAAAGCTTCTATCCAATCAGAGAACACAGATTATTACGAGAAGATATTCATACCTTATAGGTTTGACAAACCAAACTTTGGTTGTGAATACTCGCCACACCAATTTTTTTATTATAATTTGTACCATTTTGTCTACTCCATGATGAGTTATGGAGTGCAGAACTTTTAATAATGGAAGAACCAGGTGGTTGTCTGGGCCTTCCATGACTCCACACTTAAAATCAAATTTACAACCTTTTAAATACCAATTTTTCTTTTCCAATTCAGGTGCATAGCTCTGTTTATTAAATAGGTTATCACAGGTAATTTGACTTAGATCAATCTTATGGAGTCTATTCAAATTGCGTCATCCTAACAATTTCAGTACTGGCTGATTTAGCATGAAAATCCCCCAAAGCATTTCCCCAATATTTAATTAATTCTTGTTCTGCTTGATGTTGGGTTAGCAGTTTTATAAAAGTAACAGTTTCTTCATAGGAGTTCTTAGAATTCTTACCCAGTTGAATGGTATGATCTTAAGAGTATCAGAAGCCTGTATTCAAGAGTACCTGGCAGACTCCTTCCACGAATCTCCTTGAAGAAAAAGCAATTTGGATAGATGATTGCAAATGATTTTAAATAAGAATCAAAACAAAGCAATAACTGCACAGGAATGGCAAAAGACTTAACATGGCATGGTTCCAGATCTTATGAGAATTCATTATAACCAGTGATAGACAGGAAATTTGGTTATTTCTGTGGTATACAACATTTAATATAATAACTGAAATTACGACTGCTAAGGTATTAGACTCCTAGCAATCTCACATAAGTTTTGAAACACATCAATAACATATCTGTAAATATGACTTAAAGAAGGTTTAGCATCACTTGTTATTTAGCAATGCTTCCCATACAATTTAACATATCAAATAAGCCTTATTATTTTAGCATCTGTTTTTCACAATATGAGAGACACATCTGCCTGTTTCTAGGGGCCCAACTTGAAAATCCCAAAGTTAATTCTAGGTCAAGGCCGGGCGTGGTTGCTCACGCCTATAATCCTAGCACTCTGGGAGGCTGAGGCGGGAGGATTGCTTGAGGTCAGGAATTTGAGACCAGCTTGAGCAAGAGCGAGACCCCGTGTCTACTGAAAATAGAAAAAATTACCCGGGCATGGTGGTGCATGCCTGTAGTCCCAGCTACTCGGGAGGCTGAGGCAGTAGGATTGCTTGAACCCAGGAGTTTGAGGTTGCCGTGAGCTAGGCTGAGGCCATGGAACTCTAGCCTGGACAACAGAGTGAGTCTCCATCTCAAAAAAGAAAAAAAGAAAAGAAAAAATAAAAAGATTGTGACCAAGGATAAAGAAGCAGATCCTGTTGATCTGAGGGCCCAACTTTTATAAACAACTCCTTTTTCCTTTCCTTTTAAAAGAGGCAGTACATTTTTTTTGGAAATCCTTTTAGAAACTTTTGCACGGCAGTAGGCATCACTGGGGGGGGGGGGGCTAATTTGGGAGCCCTCATTTTAAAATGCACTTCTTTTTTTTTTTTTTTTTTTTAATAGAGACAGGGTCTCACTCTTGCTCAGGCTGGTCTCGAACTCCTGACCTTGAGCAATCCTCCCACCTGGGCCTCCCAGAGCGCTAGGATTACAGGCATGAGTCACCACGCCCGGCCTAAAATGCACTTCTTAAAGTGTTCTCTCATTCATTTGGAATGTTCCACAAATGGCCATAATAATTCTAAATCATCTTTAGTAAGATTTTGCCACTTTTGTAAATATTTGCTGCTTCTAGGGCCTAATTCTTCATACTTGTGAAAGACAAGCATAGCTGGAGACAGCACTCAGTTCTCATTCTCCTCGCCTCATGGAGTCTTGGGCTCTCAGAGCTGAGATAAAAGCCTAAGAGGAGAAGCCCGCAGGGCTGGGTGCAATGCTTTCACAATGTATCTCCTTGCACGGACGTTTTCTTGATACCCATGGGTGATTAACGTCAAATAGCCCGTTTCATGACCAGCTTATCCTAACACAGAAGTTTGGGGGCTTTTTTGGGGTTTTGGTGGAGAGCAATCTAGCAGCTCTTACGTTCCACACCCATGTTCACCAGTTCACGTTGCGGCCTTGGCTCTGAGGTGTCCTTGATTAATCTTGCCGATGATCCCCCCACCTGAGTGTACAAAAAGTAGGAACAAGCAGGCTGGAGCACAAAATCTCTGTGAATTTCCGGAAGTCGGAGTTCACACCTCCTGCAGTAATTGCCATTTACTGCTGGTTTCTTTTTGGCCCAGTCAGATATCTGAAGCCTCCCTACAGGACCCAATCCTGCTTCTCTTGTGACTTCCAAACCCAGTTTGGATCAAAAATTGCTCAAATAAACTTGGAGGGCTCAAAACACAAATCTGTGGAGCCTAGAGTCTAAGAGAGAACTCACCCGTGACCTCAGTTGCCACAGGAAATCAGTGTGCACGATGGACTCTGTTGGGTACCTTAGTTTGGTCACTCGACGCTCCTGAAGGTGGCTGGAGTTCTGCTTCAGGTCCCACTTCTGACACCAATCTGTTAAAAGGAAAACTTGAGACAAATTAAATTTAGCAGTTTGAGCAAAGAACAACATATGAGTTCAGTGGTCCTAGAATGAGAACAAGTTTAGAGAAACTCCAGTCTGCCCCATGGTTGGAAAGCATTTATAGACAGAAAGTGGAAATGAGATACAGAGACAGACTGGTTACAGCTCTGTGTTTGCCTTATTTAACAAGGTTTAAACATCTAGCCAGTGATTCACTGACGCTCAGCTGCTCTAATTGGCTGAAACCGACCTGTTTGTTACAAGAGTATATTCCTAAGTTAGGCTTTCGGTTAATTTACACACTAAGTTAGGTTGCAGTTCTTTATGGAAGGGCTCAAGTATGGAGGTCTCCTCTGGCCAAATTTAGTATAATTTAACAGAATGCAATTACC
>RJWJ010033409.1:0-17952 GCA_004363605.1 Indri indri | reverse complement strand
GCCAGGGGCTGGGGGAGGGGGAGCGAGTGTCTCATGGGGACAGTTTCGGTTTGGGAAGATGCAAAGTTCTGGAGATGACGGTGGTGGTCGCACGGCAACGTCAATGTGCTTAATGCCGCTGAACTGCGCACTTACAGATGGCCGAGATGGTAAATTTTACCTTATGTGTATTTTACTAGAACAAAAAATATATGAGTATCTGTTAGTCCATATTAATATAAACAAATGACTGAACTAATAAATAAATAGAAGAGTCAAATCTGTGCGGAAGAATTCTGAATAATTTATGTGGCTATTCCACTCTCAAGGAGGGGAGCGAAACTCTCGACTTCTCAATTGCGGCTGCGCATGGTGACTTCCTTCCCGAGAGCAGAGCGTGGCAGGGAGAGTCGCAGAGTGCGTGACCTCCGCCAGGAGATGGTGGCCAACACCGGCTGTGAGGAGCTGTGTGCCGAGCTCGCGACCTCGCCACAATGCGATGAAACACCACTGTGCCCCTGTGGCCTTCCTCCCCAAAACCAGTAAGCCCAGCTAATCATGACAAACACACCGGAACATTCCAGTAGGATGCTACATTCTACAAAACACCTGACCAACACTCCTCAAAATCGTTAAAGCCACAGGAAACAAGTCTGAGAAACGTCCCCAGCCAAGAGGGGCCCACGGAGGCCGGACAACTAAGTGTCGTGTGGAGCCTTGTGGGATCCCGGAAAGAGAAAGGGCATTGGGTAAAAATGAAGGAAATCAAATAAAACATGGACTTCAGTTAATACCCACGTGTCGATATTGGTTGATTAATTGTGACCAACACAGCAGCTAATGTAAGTTGTTGATAAGGGAGACTGAGTGTGGGCTGCGTGGGAATTCTCCACGCTCCCGCAGCAATTTTTCCATAATCAAAAACTGTTCTAGAAATAAAATTTAAAAAGTAAATGCAAGTATTTCAGTAATCCACATAAAACACTCGCCCCCTAAAAAGCAGATTGTCAGACCGGGTCAACAGCCCAAACCCGAGCGCCTAGTGTTTATTCATACAAGACGCGACCTTCAAGGGCGCAGAGAGGCAGCAGGTGAACAGGCGAACCCAGGGCGGGGGCGCCGGGGGCCTGGCGCGTCAGGGGCTCTTGGGGACCTTTGATAACGGTGTCATGGGGCGTCGCCTGCCGAGTCCGGGGTTGCGGCCTCACCACAATCCTTTGCGAGCACCCCTGGGCGGGGCCTAAGACTGCGCCCGGCGTTTCTCTCTTTGCCAGATCTTTGCTTCTCGTGCGACGTGTGTGTGGGTCCGCGGGTCGGCTCGTGCGGAAGCCGGTGCTGCAGACTGCGCCGCGTCTGGGGGGCGGGGGTCTGCGGGCCTGGCCTGGGCCGTCTGGCCCCGCTCGGCCTCCGCCCCGCTCAGCCTCCGCCCCAAGCCCGGCCCCGCCCCGTCTCCGCCTCGCCCAGCCGGAAGCGCCGCCGCCCGCGCCCGCTCCACGTCCCCACCAGGCGGCGGTCGAGAGCCGCGAGGAGCGGGCGGGCGCCGGGGTTGCGCCGGCGGCCTGGGCGGGGCTCGGAGCCCAGCGACCCTCTCCACCTCCCGGGCTCCCCGTCCTCGCTTCGCAACCCTGCGCTTCTGGTGTCACTTTCGGGAGCCCACGCTGTGGGGACGGAGGCACAAGCGTCCCTTCGCCCGGCGGAGAGCAGCCCACCCGCTGGCCGGTGCTCAGGCCACAGCAGGCCCGTTCGGGGCCCTCCCTCCCTTGTCCTTTTCCGTCGTGTTCAAAGGTGACTAGAGCAGGTCATTTTGTCCAAATGCAGCAAGAGCCTCAGGCCTCCCCGTGTCTCGGTGGGGCACCCGGCCAGGCCGAGCAGGAGCCTCTGCACCCACCGGGCTGCTGCCTGTCCTGCAGAGGGGCAGTGTTCCAGAAGGTGGCCCTCGCAGGTGGGGCTGGCAGTGCCCGCCCTCGGCGGAGCCCTGGCCTGGGCAGCACCTGCAGCCTGAGAGGTGCAGGCCTGGTGGCCGGGCAGGTGGGCCTCGGGGTGCCCAGCAGGCTCCAAGCTGGGGTCGGCTCACAGCCCCTCACTCCTGCCACCCTCTGCAGGGGCCCGGGAATTCCTCACCATGTTCTCTTTCAGAGGTGGGGGTCACCTCAGTGCCCACCCAAGGCCTGACCCCCATGGTCCCCAGGGCTGCTGGAGGGGCCACAGGTGGGACAGACAGACTCTTAGAGGTCTGACTCGCAGACTGGGCTCATCCCCAGGGAACCCCGGGGCAGGCCTGGGTACAAGTCCCAGGGGCCATACAGCTGGCACAGCCAGTCTCAGGCCAACGTCACAGCGAGAGGCTTCAGGGACCTCGGCTCCAGGCAGCCACCCCTGGCAGCTGCCCCTTGTGCTTGGCCAGGCCCACTGTTTTCCAAAACAGCCAGCGCCTGCAGGCCCAGCTTCCCCAGGAGGGACAGCCTGGTGGCCTTTAGGGACTCCCCGATCCACCCTGCACTCCTGCTGCTTGGGATCCTCTCCCACCTTCCTGAGTTCAAGCCCCCAGGTCTCCCTGCCCACCTCCTGGCCATCCAGACCCTGCTTCAGGCCCTGGCTGGCCCCCAGGTCCCCTCCACCCCTCACTGCCCCCCTTTAGGTACACTTTGTGTCATCTCCCACGTGACAGGTTACCTGAGCCTCAGGGACAGCATTCTAGACAAATAGCCCTCAGGCTCCTGGGGCACTCCCGGGAGAGGACTGTGCCTTCAGCATGGAGGCCCTGCCAGCCAGGCTCAGGGCTGAGCCCCTGAGGGTGCTGCGTGGGGCGCCTGGGAGTGGCCCTACACAAGGGCAGGATTAGGGTGCCCAGCCTGAGTGTGAAATGCCTGCTGGATGTGGCTTGATTGCAGCCGGGCAGCTGGCGGCGGGACAGGGCAGTGACCCAGTGACCCCCTCATTGCTGTCCCTGCCGGCCGGCCCCCAGCTCCCTGGGTGCCCACCTCCACTCCAGAAGGTGCTGGCCTGCACTTGGGTCCTAGTGGGGGTCTCGGGGAGATTCCGCGGGCCTGATGGGCTGGGCTCCTGCATGGGGCGAGGGGACCGCTGGAGAGGGAGGCAGGCTCGGAGGGCAGGAGGGGCCAGTCGCTGCCCCAGGCAGGGAGGGGATGGGAAGGAGGCAAGTGTCAGGGGCCAGGTCCTTCCTGCTCCAGGTCCGAAGAGTGACCTGAAACCTGGAACCAGGTGTGGAATGGAAGTATGAGGCCTAGCAGGGTTGGGCATGTGGGGCCCCCAGGGAGTGACACCTCCCATCCGCCCCATCTCCCTCCCTCCGCCCCTGCTGCCAAGGGCTCACTGTGGCAGTCTTTATTCAGTGCCTGTCCTGGGAGAGGGAGCGGGGGCTCTGCTCCACTGACAGCCAGAGCGGTCCCAGTAACTACGTGGGAGGGGCTGGGGGCTGCGGAGTGGAGGCAGGAGTGAAGCGTGGGCCCAGGCAGAGTCCCCCCCCTGCCTCGCCTGCGGTGTCCGCAGGCCGGCGTTCAAGGCCTCTGTGAGGTGGCCTCGCTCCCTAGCCCCCAGCCCTTCGTGCCTCCGGGCCCAGCTCCAGGATCCTGCAGCTCCCAGGCAGGGACCCAGCCATGCCTGGTCCCCAGTGCCCAGGCCACACCAACACAGGGCAGCAAAGTGCCTGCCTCTTTCTGGTGACACAGGGGCTCCTCCCAGCGGTCACCCCGATTGTGCTTGTGCCAGGCTCCAGGACAGGCACCTCCCTGCCAGCCTCCCCACAGAGAGCCCAGCCCCCCAGCCCGGGAAGCCCCTGATGTTGCACATTCTGGACTCTCCCAGCAAAAGCCTATGATTTCCAGGACCCCAGAGTGGGCCTGCCTCTCGCACCCACCCCAGAGCTTCAGCCCCTACCAAGGGCTGGCCTGGCGGAAACCTCCCACCGCCCCCATGCCCCGCCCAGGCCAGGCTCCTCCTGCCCACCTGCCCCTGGGAGGCCCCGTTCTTCTTGCAGGGACATTGGCAGCCCCAGGACAGGCCTCAGCTACACATGCTCCCGCCGTGTGCCCCTGCGCACCCTCCCCAGGCCCACTGGTCTGAGGCAACATCTAATAAAGTTCTCAGGCTGGAAAGGTCCATAAACAGCACACCCTCTCCCATCCTCAACCAGAGCAGCCACCCCCAGCTGCCCGTCCTTGTCCTCCCAGCTCTGCCACCCAGACGCTTAGACAACACCTGAGTGAGCCTAACTTCTCTCGTCCTCATCCCTGTGCCCTCGCAGGTCCTGCTGCTTGAGGACACCTGGCCCCGTCCACCGTCCCCATCTGCCCCACCCTTCCCTGCTCTTTCCAGCCCCGTGCAACGACGTTCTCCGCTCACCAGCCAGAGGGGGTCATGCCCTGCTCAGGACCCCCAGTGGCCCTCGTCACATGCCTGGTGTGTGTCCCCTCACTGCACAGGCCCACTGCAAGTGACCACTGCCACCAGCCGCCTCCGCTGCATTGGACCGGAAGGGCTGAGACACCACCCTGCCATCCAGACACCGTCCTATGGCTTCCCCTTTAAATTTATCTTTTTTTAAAAAGTAGGCGATGAGTGCTAGTGGACTTTTTTGCAGGAAGAGCAAAGCTGATCCTCAAATTCACGTGGAATTGCAAGGCCCCAAACAGCAAGAATAATCTTGAAAATGAACAAGTCGAAGCACTCGCACTTCCTGGGTTCAAAACTCACTGCCAACCGCCGTACTCCAGACGGCGTGGGACAGGCGTAGAGGCAGAGACCGACGGGCCGGACGGAGAGCCCAGAAACCAACCCACACACGTCTGAGCAACCGGCGTTCAGCAAAGGGTGCCGAGACCATGGGTGGGGAAGAGTCGTCTGTTCAGCAAGTGCTGCTGGGTAGCCACGCGCAGGAGCGAAGTTGGACCCTGCCTCATACAGTATACGAAAATTAACCTAAAATGGATCAAGTGCCTAAATTTAAGAGCTAAAACTATGTAACTCTTAGAAGAAAACACAGGGGCAACTGTTCACGGGCTTAGACTTGGCAGAGATCTCTGAGCTGCACGAGCACAGGCAACAGAAACCTTGTCAGAATAAAACTCTGCGCGTCAAAGGACGTAATCGGAGCGTGAAAAGACAACCCACAGAATGGAGGAAATCGTTGCAAATCATACATCTGATAAGAGCCTAGAATTCTGACTATACGAGGGATTCTTAAAACTCGACAAAAAACAGCCCAATTCAAAAATGGGCAAAGGACTTGAATAGACATTTTTCCGAAGATGGCAGAAGACAGCCAATGAGCACCTGAAAAGATGCTCGACGTCACTAATCTTTAGGAAAATGCAAGTCAGAGCCACGGTGAGATATCACCTCACACCCACTTGGAATGGATATTATTTTTTTAAAAAAGGAAAATAACAAGTATTGATCAGGATTTGGAGAAACTGGACGCTTCCTACACCGCGGGGCGGGGGTGGGATGCGAAACGGCGCCACTGCTGCGGGAACAGTCCGGCGGGTCCTCCACGCGTTCACCGTCAAACTGTCATGCGACCCAGCAGTTCCCCTCCTGGGCGGACGCCCCAAAGCACTGAAAACGGACGTCCAAGCAAACGCGAGTACAAGGATGTGCCCAGCAGCATCATTCCTAACAGCCAAGAGGGGGAAACAACCTAAATATCCACGGGCGAGTCAGTGGATAAAACGCGGCACGTACATGCAGTCGCGCAGCCGCAGAGGATCGGAGCGCTCACGCGTGTTACCGCATGTTACCTCGAGCACTGCGCCACGCCAGACGCACACGGCCGCATGCCGTGTGATTCCACTTACACGAGGCACCTGGCGTGGTCAGACTCACAGAGACAGGCAGGACAGGGGCTCCCCGGGCTGTGGGGGGGTGGGGGCGACTGCCGCTGGCTGTGGGTTCCTTGGGGCGACGGAAATGTTCGGGAGCTGGACAGTGGGCACAGCTGCACGACATTATGAATGCACGAAATGCCACTGAATCGTACACTCGGAAATAGTTAAAACAGTACATTTTATGCATATTTTACCACCATTTTTTCCAAAAGTGGCTCATAAGGCAGAACCCCATGTCGGGGAGCCAGTGAGTGGCCGGAAGTACTCGAGGGTCTCCTCTCCTGGCGAGGAAGGGAGGAAGTCCCTCGCGGAGACCTCCGTGCCCTGAGCTGAGCTGGGCGGGGCTGGGAGAGCGGGCGGGACCTTCTCCCCAAGGCACGAGGCCGAGTCCCCGACCACTTTGCAGGCAGTGTCGGTGTGGGGGGTCTTCCTGCCGGACAGCCTGAGGGCAGACCAAGTGCCCAGGTGCAGTTAGGACAGTGGCCAGGATGCGGGCCCAGAGGAGAGGGTCATTCCCGTGGGTGTCCAGGTGCCAGGGCACATGACCGTGGCAGCACTGGGGTGACGTGGCGAGGTGTGGTGACCTGTGGCTGGCGTGGCACTTTCGCCTGTGAGTGGCTGCAGAGCGGGGGTCAGCTCTGGCTTGTGTGGCTGTGAGGACCTGTGTCCCTCCTCCTTGTGCACCTCCTTGTCCTGAGAGCCTCCACCAGGTCGGTCCCCAGCCTCCAGAGAGGCTCTTCTTCAGCCTGCCCCCTGGAAATGGCCTCGGGCTGCTTCCTGGGGGTGGAAGGGCAGTTCCGGGGCACACGGGGTAGGCTCTGGGTCCATCCTTGGGCTGCCCCTTACCTGGCAGGGCCCCAGGACAGTGGGCAGGAGGCTCGGGAAGGCTTTGCCCTCAGCAGCCCTCCTGCCGACACTCGGCCAGGCACCCCGGGGGCCTGGCCCTCACGGAAACTTAGCGGCTGGCCCGCCAGCCTGCTGGCAGCGCAGGTGCGAGCTGTTTACCTGGCAGGTGTCATAGGAGCCGAGCCGGTGTGCCATCCTCGGGGAGCTGAATCCCCAGAACAGCCAGCGCTCCTGATCCCCAGGCAGGGCCCGGCAGCGGGTGATGACAGCTGGGGGCCAGGGCTGGCCCAGTGTCCCGCCCATGACAAGTGAGCATGACCAGAGGCCCCCTTGGCCCCCGCCCACATCTGCAGTGGGAACTTGGGGACAGAGGAACGTGCAGGCTGCTCCCATTCTCGGGGGGCGGAGGAGGGTGAGCGTGGGGAGGCTCAGTCACCCTGCACTGGCCTGTGGCTACCCAGCCAGAGTGGCCCATTTGTGGGGTGTGTGTCCCCACTCCCGGCCCAGGGACCCCTCCCCCCAGCACACCCAGGCAGGTGGCACCTCAGGCCAGAAGGATTGGCCAGGCCGAGGAGGAGTAAGTTGGGGACCCCAGAAGGGGTCTTGAGGACTCACAGCCCCAAGGTTTGGCTGGGGTGACTGCCCCTGGGCCAGCCCTCCTCAGCACCCCGGGCCCCGTCCACTGGGCTCCCTCTGAGACCTCTCCCCCTCTCTGGGCACTGAAGCACTGTGTCCCTGTGTTCCTGTTTACTCATGTCTTCGGTGCCTGCCTTGGCAACCTCACGCTCTCGTGTCTGCGTCGGTGTCAGGGTCTGGGTGCGGGCCACTCTGACCCTTGGTCTCTCTGGGTCTTTGGGTCTCTGCACCAGCTTCCCACCTCCTCTCAGTCTCGACATTCTCAGCCCAGGATGTGTGCAGGGCATCGTGCCAGCAGCACTCCCCGGCCTGAGGATGCCGGTGACCTGCAGGAGGGGGGAGGTGGAGAGCCCCACAGAGAACAATTGCAGTCTCCCAGCCAAGGTTGCCGCCCAGGCCAGGGCAGGAAATGCTGACATCCCTGAACCTGGCGATTGGGTGGAGCCCTCAGTGCCCTGCCCAGAAGATGCCCCCAGCATGCCTCAGGGCGGGGCGTGGGGAGGCCCTGCCTGCAGCATCCCCACTCCACCCGCCGCATCCGCCTTCAGGCTTGAGCAGCCAAGGGCTGGGGCGCCTGACCTCGTGAGGAGGGGCAGCCCGTGGGCTTGTGCTCCTCCCCACTGGACACTTCGAGGAGCCAGTGTCTCAGAGCTGCCCTGGGCAGGCCTCGCCCAGGTCTCCCTCTTAGCCCTGCAGTCAGGCCCAGGGCCCCCCAAACTGAGCCAGAGCGGAAGACACCAGTCAAACCTACCTTCGGCCTAGAACCCGACAACCACAGAGGCCTCCTTTATAAGTAGCTCAGCTGTTGCTCAGCCAGGAGGGAGGTGGGGACATCTGTGTTCTTTGTTGTGCCCAGTAGCGCCTGCCCTTCAGTGCCAGCCCCTGCCTTCGTGCTGAGGCCGTGTTAGCCCAGCAGAGCTGCTAACTGCAGCCCCTGCGCTCCCTGCCTCCAGGGCCACGCGAAATCTGGGCGAAGCCTTTCAGAGTCTTCTTGGGATCTTCCGAACGTTGTGACTGCCAAGCTGGGGCGACAGGAAGGCAGGGCCTGGAGTAGCCATCTCCCCGCTAGGCAGAGAGAGCAGGTACCCCAGGGGGAAACAGAAGCATGGCGGGCACGGGGAGAGCCCAGTAGCCTCACTGAATGCCTGGATCCAGCTGTGCCTGAAGCCCAAACATCTGCTCACGGACTCCTGTTTGCTGAGCCAGTCAACTGCTTCTTTTTCCATAAGCTGGTTTAGGCTTCTGCCACTTGCTATCCTGAGTCCTGACTGATGAGACTCAAGAGTGTTGCGCGCGCGCGTGCGCGCATGCGCGCCTGCGCACGTGGCTTCTGAGTCTACAGGCCGGGGATACGGCTCTTCCAGCTCATGGTCGCATCTTCTTCATTAGAGAGGTTTGCTTTAAACCAAAGGCTCCCTGAAGGAGGATGGCGTTGAACAGCCCCTTGTTAGGGTGCACGTATGGCACCCAGGGCCACTGGGTGGAGCCAGGATTTCTTTCAGTCTCTACACAAGCAGTTCCAGGGTTTTGCAGTGAGACTCTCTGGCCCCACCACAAGACCCCATAGAGGAAGGTGGATTCTCCTGTTACCTGCATTGAGGGGAGGCAACGGCTGTCAGCCATGCGGGGCCTTCACTGGAGCTGGTGGCCTGAGCTACATCAGGGGGTCTCAGCCCAGCTGGGCCCCTGAGCTTTCCCTGGGATTTCTGGCCCAACCCTTGGGCGAGGGGAAACACCCCCCAAATGCATCTGCTCACCTGCAGGTGAGTCACCCCCCTCTCCCTCCTGCACCCCTTACCTGGCACTCCCTGCCTCCCCACGGCCCCCCAGGTGTGGTGTCCCCACCATGAGGGATGTCCAGGTCATGACCAAAGGTGGTGACCAGGAGGGTCAGGGGCAGGGAGTGTGGTGGGGTCTGGGACAAGGATAAGCAACTCCCTGCACCAGTGGGGGGAGGCTGGGGGCCTTCTGAGGCCCCCCAAAACCTCAGAAGGCTGGTGGCCAGGGGGCCACTGCCAGCTCCTCCCCAAGGCCCAGGAGGTGCAGCAAGGCCCTTCGCTTGCTCTGCCTGCCCCACTGGCCTCCTGCGCCTCACCAGGCACTCATCCACCAGGCGCCCACGAGGCTCGTCCCCACATCCTGCTGGGCTCTGTGCCACAGTCACCTCCTCATGGCTGCTCCCTGCAGGCCCCTACTCGACCCTCCGGCAGAGACGGCGGCTCCTGCGCCGGCCCCAGGTGCATGCTGGGAGGAGGAGAAGCCATGACCCCATTCCCTCACCGAACCCTGCCTTCGGCGCCTGCAGGAGCTAATTAGGGCTTTCTTCTTGATCACCTACATTCCCCGTCCCCCGGCAGCGCACGTGCTCCTCCTCTCCCTCCCTCCCTCCTTGCTGTCCGCTGAGACTCAGAGGCAGGGCCAGCTCCCACTCACTGGAAGGCAAGGCCGGGCCGCGTGCAGAGAACCAGACAGACGCCCTCCGGGAGCCGGGAGCCGGGAGCCCAGGCAGGACAAAGGGGCTTCTGCGGTGCCGTTCCTGCCTGGCCCTCGCACTGGAGGGAAATCCAGACACGTCCTCTGCTGCCCTGAGACCCTTCAAAACCTGGCTGGAGCACATACACCCAGGGCACCGCCAGGATGGTGCAGTGGGTCCTGGTCACATGGACAGATTGTTTGAATAATTCAGATTTAAAAAGACCTACTTTCCCATTAGGCCATTTCCTGCTAAACAGCAGGTGGGGGGTGGGGATCTGAGAGATACCTTGGTGCTCCCCGGGTTTTAAAAAAGGCCGGCACACAGCCAGGCACTGGGGCAGCCACCTCTACCCTGGGGCCCAGCTCGGCCTGGCAGCCGCCCGCTGGCCTGGCCCCAGGCTGGGCACAGCTGACTGGGTGTGGCTGTGGACCCAGGGCTCTGGCTGATGGCTAAGACCCTTGCAGAAGGGAGTGTCCCTGGGAAATTCCTGGCCAAGCATGGGCTGTCCCTGATTTTTGCCCCACTGTGGAGGGGGCTGGCAGGTGGGGCCCCAAAAATACAAGAGGCCTGGGCTGAAGGGCGTGGAGCGTGGAGGTGGGGCAGGGAGGGCAGGGTCCAGGGTCCTTCAGCTCCTGTGAGGTACAGAGGGGACAGCTGCCCCTTATCTCCAGGGAGGGGCCCTGGCTGCAAGCTGGGAGCTCCTGGGGGTTCCTGGTGAGTGACCAAGGGCCAGGGCCAGAGGCCCCTGCTGCCCAGGGACTGCACGTCACGGGGGCATGAGGCCAGGCGGGCAGCTCGAGGCTGCAGCCAGGGCTCTGGGAACAAGAGCCCAGGCCCCCTGCTCCTTCCCTCCTTCCTTCCCCTCAACTTTGCCCTCACACCCATCCATAAACACACAAATGAGGATTTCTGCCCATGCCATGGGGCAAGTTCCAGGGAAGGCCTGCCCCCACCCCGAAGACCTACAGATTAGCTGGAGGTGCTAGGGCTGCACCCCAAAACCTCAGAAGGCTAAGGCAGGCACTGGCCTGCTGTCCTCATGTGTGGCCTTGCCCTGCGTCCCTGGCTGTGCCCAGGGATGGCCCGACGAGGCCCATGGTGGCCTGTGCGGCCAGGGATCCCCGGGTCCCACCCTGCCGCTGCCCAGTCTGGTGCCCGCCCCTCCCAGGCTCCTCCACGGCCTTGGGCCAGCTGTGCAGGGGCCCAGCGTGGCAGGTGGGGGTTCTGAGGGTGCCCCAGGCAGCCTGCCATCCCGCAGCAGCACGGAGGTCTCTGCAGAGACGAGCGGACCCTTGCCACTTGGGCCGCCCCCTGCTGCCTCCCCCTCCACTTCACCGCCACTCCTCCAGTCCCGGGCTCAGGTGGGCGCTGCAGGCTGGCATCAGGCCTGCTGGATTCTGGTGGCTGCCTCTGGCCCTCAGAGTCTGGGACCCGCCTGCCAACGCCAGAGCATTCGTCCCTCTGTCTTTCCATCGTCCCCTGGCCCTTGGTGTGCCCCACACTCCACCCTTGCTCTCCCTGTGGGACCCTGGTGCCCAGGTCTCTCCTGGACGTCCTGCCACTCACGTTCCTCGTCAAGGCCAAAGTGACTGTTCTGGCCCTCCCCGATCTCCCCCTCCAGGCTCTGGTTCCTGCACTGGGTCACAACCCTCTTAGAACACAGAGCCTAAGGACCCCTGTGGGCCTGGCGCTATTCTGGGCAGGTGGAACAGCAGGTAAAGGTGGGCTTCACAGGGCTCCCGCTAAAGCAGAGAGAGGCTGGCAAGGTAGCCTGGGAATGACCCGCGCAAGACATGCAGCCAGGCACACAGACGGGGCACGCTAGGGAGATGTCTCTGCGGAGGTGACCTGAGCTCCATGAGGTTGTGGGGAGACCCTCCTGGGCAGGTGAAGCCACAAGGGCAAAAGCCAGCACAAGGAATGCGGCAGCCTCGGGGGCACTGAGGGGCCAGTGTCTGGACAGTGAGGAGGGCAGGAGGGGCCTGGACGCCATGGGGAGGCTGGGGAAGTGGCAGCTGTCAGTGGCTGCAAGCAAGGAGTGACGATGGCAATAGTGCAGTCCTCGCTCAGCTGAGCAGGGCAGGCACCCTGTGGGACGGAGGGCTTGGTGGCCCCCTGGAGGTCAGAGTCCACCAGGGTTGAGGAGACTGGCGTAGGCTGGGGCGGCAGCGATGGTGGGAGACTGGTGACACTGGGAGACGACTGGAGCCGGGTTCCTCACTCCCAAAGCAGGAGGTCACTCCTCTGGAAGGAGCCCCGCAGTGCTTGCTAGGCACTGGAGAAACCGTGTAAACTCATGGTGCTCAGTAACGCTACAGGCGAAGGTGTCCACGTAACTGCGTGGGCACACACGTATGCACGTGGGCACATGTGTTTTCTTGCTCTGTCTGCTGAAGGGGACCAGAAGCAAGGACACCCAGTAGCAATGAGCACACCAGAGCTGGCGCCTGGCCTCTACACGCCACTCTCCACACAGGGACCAGGGCGCCCAGGAGAACTGCAAGCTCAGGCAGGCGGGGAGAGCACAAGAGAAGGATGGGGACGTGTCTGTGCCCTCCAGGAAGGACCCAGGGAGGGAGTGAAGGTGTGGGTTCCTGGGGTGCCTGGAGGAGGAGCAGGGTGGGACTCAGGGAGGGTGGCAGCCATGGATGTGTGGAGGCCACACTGATGCGTCTGCTTTTACACACACAGACACACACACACAGGCAGGAAGTTGTCCAGGTTGCAGAGGGACTTAGGGTGGCAGGTGGCCCCCTGACAGTGGTGTCCCTGGGTTTCTCTCCAGCCCCCTTCTGCCACTGAAGCAGACCTGGGGAAGGACAGCGCCAGGGCAGGGGACAGGCGGGCAGGGGGTGTTAGGAGCCTGGGCCGACGGGGCTGCTGTAACTGGGAGCCAGGCCCCGCTGGGAAGACTGGCCCTGGGTGCCGAGGCAGGCTCCTCCGCTGACATTTCAGAGGTTTGTGAACATCTGGCCGCATTGGCCTCCTTCCCTTTCCTCACTTGAGGGCTTTCAGTGCTCAGCTGTCCCCTGGGTCTACCATGGGGCCTCCTGGCAGGCTCACGCCTCCCCCCCCGCCAGCCCCCCGGTGGTGGCTGTGCCCTACCCAGGAGTGCCTGGGTTCCACCCGAGCACCTCGTCCCCACCACGGACACCACGCGCACCTGTGCCCTGCCAGCTGCCTGAGCTCGCAGCAGCCACCAGCTGGGAAGCCTCTGGCACCCTCAGGGGCCCCTGCTCCCGCCAGGCCCTGGGGGCCTCCCCAGGTAGAGCCCACCGCCAGCTGTCCCTACCCCCACCCCCATACCTGCAGGGCCCACCGCCCGCTGTCCCCCACCCCCGGTGCAGTCCTCCCAAGGCCGGACCGCGGTGGCAGTCCCTTTAAGCCGCTTGCGCACGCGCACGGGGCCTGCAGGGGAGAGAACGACCGCGCCCGCGTGTCCGTCGGGCCGTGCGTGCGCGCGCGGCGTGCGGCGTGCGCGGTGACGCGAGCGCGTGGGGTTTCCTGAGGCTGCGGGCAGGGGCCCGCCGCGCCCATCCCGATGGCTGGAGGCGTCTGAGGGGCGGACGGAGGCGGCGGCGGGAGCGGGCGGCGAGCAGGGCGCGGGGCCGGGAGTGGAGCAGCCGCCGCGGCGGGACCGGACCGAGCCTCGCCGGCGCGCACCTGCTCGCAGAGCGCGCAGCGCGGCCCGAGTGCGACGACCTCCCGGGCGGCGGCCGAGGCGGCGGCGGTGTGGGCGCGTCAGGCCGCGACGAGGGCGCCGAGGTGAGCGCGGCCCGCCCGGCCCGTCCCGACCCGACCCCGGCGCCCCCGTCCCGGCGCCCCGGTTCCGGCGCCCTCCGCCCGGGCCCGGCGGGGCCCCCGCCCTGTCCCCCGCCCCGCCCCCACCGCCGCTGCCGGCCGGGCCGAGTCTTCCTGCCCCGCCCGGGTGGGGCAGGCGGCGTCCCGGGGCCGGGGCTGGGCCGGGGACCGGGGCGGGGGGCGGGCGCCCGTCTGTCCGGCGGGGCCGGCGGGGGGCCCGGGGGACGCGGCGCGGCGCCGGCCTGCGTGGGAAGCCGGACGTGGCGCGCGGGCCGCGGCCGCGAGAACAAAGGCCGGCCGCGGGCTGCAGGCGGGGTGGTGTCGGCGGCCGGATCCCCGCGCTGCAGGCGCCCGCGGGCGACTCTGCAGGTCGGGCTGCGGGGGGCGGGTGGCGCGGGGCGGGGGACAAAGCGGCGCCCGGGGACAGCGCCGGGAGGGGACGGCGGTTCCGGCGGCCGCGGGGGCTGCCGCGCCGTGGCCTCCCTGTCCACTGCGGGCCCGACCGAGCCTGCGGCCCGCGCATCGGCGGCTCCCGGGGCGGCGCGGGCCGGGCCGGCGGCCGGAGAATGAATGGGCCGGGCGGCCCCGGCCAAGATGGCGCTGCCTTTGTGGCTCCCGCCGCCGGGTCCGTCCGCGCCGCCGGCCGACGTGGGCACGGGGCGGAAGCGGCGCGATGGCCGGAGTCTTCCTCCCGCCGCGACGGGCTTTGCGGAGGGCAGCGGGGCGCGGGGTGGGGCGGGGACTCCTGCTGAAAATCCCACGGGGTGCGGCGGGGCACTGGGCTTTTTCACAGCCTTCTGTATTTTTCCTTGTGAATCGATAGTTGGTTCAAAAGGTATTTAAACGTTTGCTATGTCCTGTGAATTACCTGGTTAGTGTGCAGGGACAGTGCCAGCTTCATCAGTTAGGGTCGTGAGATGTATTTACTGGGAGAAAACACCGATGTAAGAATTTGTATTTTGGGAGGGGAGCTGGGGGACATTTACCGTTAAGTACCATACTGGGCTTATGGGCAGATCGTGTAGCAATCTTACCTGTAGTTTGGGTTTGGAAAGCATTAGTGGTTCCTTTGTATTTTCGTTTTGCTGTCCGATGACCGCAGCCTCAAATAATTTTATGGTGATTATGCAGTTGCTTATGAGATTAAGAAAATATGTAGATTATTTTTCATGATTAGCAAATAAATGAAAGTGTTACTTTCGTGAAAACTTGCAGTGAACTCTAGATACTAGATAAGGTCTTTAGAGCTAGCGTTGTTACTGACAAGGTTTCTGCATCAGTTATTTTCTGATTCGAAGCTGTAGTCTTTTGGGTGAAGAAGGAACCCTTTATTTGAAAGTAAGGTATTTTCATGCTGTTGAGGTATAGTCTGTACTGGATTCTAGTGGAAGGTATATATTGCACAAAGTAAGTGAACGGGCAGTTCCTTTTTTGCTTCCTAACACTGGGTGTGTGGCTGGGGATGGAGCTGGTGCCGCCGACGTGGAGACAGGTCTGTGAGCCTCCGCACGGCAGAACTGGGTGGTAGCTTTTGGCCTGAGTTATTAAAAGGCAGAACTTTCTCATATCAGAACTGTCCAGAAAGGGACTGCAACCGGAGGGTTCAGAGGCTGAGCCTGTGAATCTGGGGTGGGGTTGAGGAGGGGCCGGCCTGCAAGTGTCCCACCGTGATTCCCAGGATTATGTACTTTTGGTTTCACAGTCATTTTAAGTGCTACAAATTTTTCTTACAGGTTGAGAGTTCGGAAAACCAAAGTGAAGTTTTGTGGTTGTGCCTGTGCTCATTCCCAGTTAGCTTTGCTTGGCAGTGCCCGCCACAGTAACCGCGCCGCGGGGTCATCTTTAGCAGCCCAGGGTCAGGATTATTCTTATGGAGGAAATTGTTCCAAAGTGAAGTTTTGACGCAGAATTGACACTTAAGTGGGCACATCTACTGGACAAAAGCTATTCCTATATGAATTTATAACGTCTGTGTTTATCTCATCAGACAGGACATAAGCAGAGTACCCTTTAATGATATCTTAAAAAAGATTTTTTTGTTGATATCCTCAGTTATTTTTGGGTTTTTGGGGGGCTGGGGTTGAAGTAAATTTTCTCAGATTTAATTCTGATCTCAAAAGAGATTCAAAAGGCTACAGAATAGCGGGGGGTGGGTGTTACAAAAAAAGGCTACAGCATAATGTCTTTTTTTTTAAAGAGTTAAAACCTTTTTAAATTTTTTTCATGTCTAGTGACTTTTTATTTCAAAGCTTATATCATGTAGGTAGATTAATGTTGACCACTTGAGAAATGGATGGTTGACTTTATGAGGAGTTAATTTATTTCTCAAAGGAGGTGGTGTAATATCCTGTAAAAATACCAAAGCTTTGTTCTGTTTTTGTGTTGTTGTTTTGCTTTGCTAAAAATTTCTGTCCGTTGGTTTTATTTTTTGTCGTTTGGTGCACTGGTTTTAATGGAAAAGTTGTAGCTAAAAGTAACTTTGAGAAAGGGGTAAAAATCTTCAGGGTGTCTCTGGACTTACCATCAGTTGACTTTGTAGGTAATACTTACTTTAATGTGTAACGTTGATTTCATTCTAGAAGTACAGTATTGGCATGCATTGTGGTTTCATCATTGGATTGTTTTTCTCTGCTAAAAAGATCTGGCTCATGTTGGTCTCTAAATTGGATTAAAATCTTACTGTGTGTGGACTTTGGCTTTAGCATTAGTGGATTGGTAATAGATAGTCTCAGTGTTTTTTTTTTTTTTTTTAATCTGACCATATGGCATGCCATTTCATTTTGAAACGCCTATTTAGTGTAAGTCTCATAAGACATGGAACAAAAATTTTTAGAAATTTTTTAACTCTGGTTTAAATTGTGATTTCAGATTTGCATTTGTTGAATGGTTGGAGAAATTATGAAGTAGGCAGTTCAGTTGTTTGGTTTAGTGAACATAGAATGAGGAGATAAAAGAACAAATATTAAATTGAAGCCATCAGAAATGATTTACAAAACTGCAATATTTAACATTATTAAAAGAAAAAGTAGCCCAGATACATATGGGGAGAGTGTGTTTGTATGTGGGGGAGGCGGGGAGAGAGAACAGTCACATTAACTGTTCTGGAAAAGGAATGGAGCGCCACTTCTTTTTAAAGCTATGAGCTTTGTTCCAGAACTCTCATTTAAGAAATATAGACCAACCGTTTGAGTTGGCTTGTGGATTAGTGGAATGCTGAAAGCTTTTTAAACTTTTAGCCCTCTTGTGGCAGTGCCTGCCCATGGGTGCCACGCTAGTCAGTGGAAATTACTGCTGGCCTCCAAGGGTAGAAGAACTTTCCATTTTATAGAGCAGTGTTGGTTTTTCTTTTCTTTTTTAAAAGATTAAGTGAAAGTATTTCCTTATTTGTCGTCTTAAATTAGAATTCTGAGAAAGAGCCATTTTCTTTCTTTTCTTTTCATTTTTTTGAGACAGGGTCTTACTCTGTTTCTGGGCTAGAGTGCAGTGGCATCATCATAGCTCACAGCAACCTCTCAAACTCCTGGGCTCAAGCGATCCTCCTGGCTCAGCTTCCTGAGTAGCTGGGACTACAGGTTCGCACCACCACGCCCAGCTAATTTTTCTATTTTTTTGTAGAGATGGGGGTCGCACTATTGCCCAGGCCGGTCTGGAACTCCTGAGCTCAAGCAATCCTCCTACCTTGGCCTCCCAGAGTGCTAGGATTATAGGCATGAGCCACTGTGCCCGGTCAAGAGCCATTTTTAAACGCTTACTGATTTAAAAGATCAAGTCAAAATCATCTAAGGTAATTCTTAGGTTGAACCTATTTTGCTGTTGGTAAAAGATTATTATGATTTAATAATTAGTTGCTCCAAGCTTAGCATTTTATCAAAAGGAAAAAACTTTGTTTTAATTCATTAACCTGTTAGAATTGGAATACTAAGGGCATTGGTGGAATATATTCTTATTTGTGGATTATTGTGTCTTCATGTGTATCTGTGTGATTGTCTCTTGACTTGGTTCTGTGACACTTACAAAATACATTCCCTATATGGATTACAGACACTCAACTAACTACGTGTTCAAATGTTGTGGTTAATAAAGGTTAAAAACATTCTGGACACTTTCTAATTAGTTGAGCGTGTCGAATTGTCTACAGTAGGTTTCAGAAAATTTGTCATAGGAATTTTAAAATAATTCCTAAATTCTAGGGAGGGAGAGAAATTCACTTGTTTCCAAAAGGATTGGCACTGTCCGAGTTAGAACCCAGCTGTCTCACCTAACGAGCTGGTTTGGCGGTGTTAGGTCTTCTGTGTCTGTTTCCTTATCTGTGAAACAAACACCCTGGAGGCTCCTTCCTAGGGTGGTGGTGAGGATTAAGTCAGTCAA
>RJWJ010033408.1:0-17929 GCA_004363605.1 Indri indri | reverse complement strand
AAAAATCAATGATAAATCTTTATGAATTTATGAACCTTTATGGGTTCCTGAATTGCATTCACATGTAATATTTCATACATTCCTTATAATGCTTCAACATGGAAGATATTATGATCTTCACTTTTCAATGAGTTGCTCTGGATCACAAAGCTAATAAGCAGAAGAGCTGAGGCCAACCCAAAATTGCAACTCAAGGCCAGTGTTCTTCCTGATTTAACACCATCTGCCTGTGGAATGGACATGAAAGTCAGCATAGTATAACAGTATTACTGCCTTTTTATCAATTATGCCTATTTTCATTTATTGGAATCAAATGGTAGAGACTAGCCTCAAAGAAGCAAAACACCGTGTCATCTATTTTTCTCAGCAACCGTAATACAAGTCAAAGACCTCTAGATTGTCTGCAGAAATGAACCAGGAATTTTTAGTGAACAGTTGTGAAATGATTCACAGTGCAGGCATTAAATATTTAAGCAGAGATAATGTAGCTTCTGTCCCCTGCAGACTTAATAGTGCAAATATGTGATAAATTTGCTATCAGAACAAATACATTTAGATTGAAAGACATGCATTTTTAGGAAAATGAGATAAATATTGTTCAGATTAAGTGTAATGTCTTGCTTATACCTCTCTTTTTCCTCTCCACCCTAGGACCTCAACGTTCGAGAGATGGACAAGGAGGGCGAGAGAGAGAGAGAGAGAGAGACAGTCACAGAGAGAAAAACAGATATTGACAGAGAGGGACGGGAAGAGGGGCAATGAAGGGAACTTGGGAGGGTTATTTAGTAGAGACATTATGTTTCATTCTAAGAAGAAAGATTGTACCCTCACAATACCCTGGAATAAAAAAAAAAAAAAAAAAAGATTCTAAGCAGAGCTAGTCTGCCTATATGGGGACCCCTAGAAAAAAACCACTATTCTCCCACAATACCTGTATACTTTTATTTCATTTTGTCACACTGTCTTCATTCCATCAGAGAATCATTCTTTTTTTAAAAAAATGATGCTTTTAAAAATTCAAACATCTCTGGGAGGGTTAAAATACCATTATTACTAGTGGAATAATATGACATCACTGGAAAAAAAACCTTTATGACTTAGCTCAAACCCCTTGTTTTAAACAGGATACTGAGACCTTGAAAGTTTGAGCTATTTGCTTAAAATCACAAAGCCCAACAAAGTCAGAAGTGAGGCCTCAAATCTCCTGAGTCTCCATATGAGGAGAATAACAGCAGTAGTAACAGACAACATTTCTGAGTGCTCGCTCTGGAGTAGCCAGTGCTCTGAGATGATTCCATGTATCATAACATTAAAGGGTACTAGCAGGGCAAGTTTTTTCACTTTGTGCTGAGCAGAGGAATAAGGATCCTTTAGGTTCTATTTCAGGAAATGGGGGGAAGGACAAAAGAGTGTATTGACCTTAATTTCAATGAGAGGAGGTCCGCGTTTATCTATGCTACTCAGTGGGGCTTGCCAAAGATTTGAGAGTATTCCATATAGTCCTCTTTTTAATGTATTTATCGATACCATTTATCCCTGCTCTCCACTGCCAAGAAAATCTAGTCATCTGCACTTTTCTTGTGTAATAAAATATTATTAGAACCTATGGCTTAAAATCAGTGTTCCATAAGATTCTCATTATATGTTAGAAGTTCTTAACAACCAATCATATTACTTACACTTCACTTTAAAAAAGTACTTAGAATCTGTTAGATATCGCTTTGTTTTTAAAGTGGACAATTATTCCAAGTATTTGAAAACAACAAAAGGGGATAATCTATGATTCATGTTTGTGCTAATTTAGACTGCTGTCCCACCCACCTAGCTAGTCTGGATTACAATAGTTCACCGTATTTAAGAATAGGGAGAGTGATTATGTCTTTTATTCTCTCCAGAGTCGTCACTTCCCGCCCCATCCTGACAAAATTCTTTCCAGCCATAAAGGTTCAGTTTGAATGCCAGCTTCATTACAAAGCTTTCCCAAATCATGCTGCTAAAAGTCATTGGCTGATCTTTAAATTTCTATTGTAATTTATTTGAGGCTCTCTCCAAGATTTATAACTTATCACTTTAGATTACAACTATTTATGTACATGTCTTATCTTTCTTTCTAGATGAGAAGTGGCTTTGGACCAGGAGACCTATGCTCCAACAGAGAACCTAGTATAGTGCTTTGCATAAATTCTCAATTAATATGTGTATATTTTTGGATGAATCATAAGCTGAAACCGTGGGGCATGTGAAGAAAAAGAAATAGGAGAGAAAAGGTTCTGACTAGACTGGAAAAAAATGCCTTGAGAGTCCCTTTTATGTTGCCTCACAGTCAAATCACTAAAGATTACTCCCAAAGATAATCAAACACTCACAATAAATGCCTAAATATATTTGGATCATTAGAAGGCATAGGTAAAACAAACCTGCCAAGAAAGTCTTTTAAAAAATTATCCAAAGATATTGCATACTGTTTCCATTTGCTGACATAGCTATAAACCCCTATATCAAGTAAGAGAGAAAAACTGAGTAACCTTTGATCTGGCATAGAATGAATAGGTCCAAAGTTCTGCATTCCAGTTCAGCTCCCTTTGTGGCTACAATTTCCACTGGCTGGCACAGAAGACATGTGCCAGGCTCTGTAGAGAAAATATGGCTATCTTATTTTAATTTTTTTTTTTGCCACTACTTGACTTATAAGGTATGATATTTAGCTTCCATTAAAATACTTTCAAATTTACTTAAACTTCAGAAGTGGCAAATAAAGTTATATATTTTTAAAAGAAAAGTTTAAAAAAATTATTTTGCTTTCTGTCTGTGAGGCACTGTGTTAGACCTACCTAGGGTGGTCTCTGCCCTGGTTGAGTTTATGGTCCACAAATTCAATCACCCCTAATCAAGCCATCATAAAATTTAAATTTTGATAAATAACAGAAAAGAGAAACATTTTGGTAAGCATCTCAGAGAGAGACCTGTTATTGTCTTGGAAACCAGGCAAGGCTTCTTCAGAGCAGTGACATAAGAATTTGAAGAACTTACCTATCAGTTCTCTAAAATTATCATTTATAACTTCTATAGGTTTCTAAATGAATAATGGATGATTTAATGTTGTAGAATTACACATTGATTTTTATTTAACCTCTGCTTTAGAATGTGTCTTATTTATTCTTACAGAAAATAAATCAATTGTTAAAAAGCATGTATCAAACTTAATATGCATATTTTCATTACAGTTGTAGACTGATTACTTAATTGGGATGCTTGAATTTTTGTAATGCTATTTATGAACAAGTGCAGAATAATAGATCTGGCATTTAAACCAAATAATTTTGCTAGGATGTTCTGATATATTAAGAGGAGGTTTAAGGTGCCATATAACTACATGTGTAAGTACACCCTTATTGCTGACCTTACAATGCACTTAGTATCTTATACTTCACTAATGCTGTCTCTACTACCACAAGCAATTTATTCTGCCTCATGTTCCTCAAGTGCTCATAAATCAGCATTAGATCCTTTTTACTGAGTTGCTGATTTTAAGCCAGCACAGTATGAAGGAGCATTTGGATTCAAAGTAGAATATTGGCACACATATTGATTTTAATTAGTATAATTAGTTCATTACACTAAAAATCACACAGATCATTTATTACATCAAACCTAATGGCATATGATCAAGGATTTAATATGATAATGAAGTGGATCAATTATCACTCATAAAGGAAGTCATTAACAAGTGTAAACATTGTCAAGCTGAATACCATTACAAATTATGAAGTCATAGCAAAGACAATTTGCATATATACACTACTATTAGTTTACAGTCAATCTCTTTAAAAAATAAATATCTTTTTGTTTTTAAATTCACTTTCATGTGTCTGTTATTACTATCTTAAGCTATGCACAAGCTGGTTAGCATAGATTGTAATACTTGTGACTGTATCTGGGAAATTCTTATGTTAATAATATTGCAAAAAAATTAAAAGCATTAGCTGGAACTAAAATCCTTTCAGATTTCTCTTTTTTCTTCTCCTTAAAACCTCCTTTGACAGTTTAGTGGTCCTGGTTTACATAACAATAAACAAACAACCAATGAGGGTTCTTGAGATATTTGTGATACTTAAGATATCCTGCAGGCTAATTAATGTGATTTTTAAAGATTTAATTAAATAATAATAGCAACATATAATTACATTTTCTAAGAACCAAGATATCTGCAAAAAGATTTCAGATTACAACACTGCATACTCATTTATTAATGCTTTTTGCAGCTTTAACATTACCAAGACATCTTAAATAAAAGCAGCCAACTGTGCACACTGGTCCTAACTCAATGCATTGTCATTTATCATTATTATTGCTATCATTACCCTTTGCTTAGGGTCCCTTCACTCTCTTTTAAATCCATTTGACAGTAGTGCACATTCAAGCCACTGAGAATTTATTTTTCTGGTGAGAACTTGTGAGGTAGTATATAAAATATTTCCTTGATATGCAGATGTAATATGATCTAATTGTCATTCCCTAAATGTTAAACTTCAGCAAACAAATATAGTCTCAGGAATTCTCCTAAACCTCTTCAGAGAGTTCCCAAACAAAACATGACACCTTGTTATACTGATAATGATATACCTAAAATCAAAAGGTGCATTATAAATGCTACCGGGTGGTAAACTCCAATAGCTAAAAACAGTAGAACAAAATAAAATATCTTCCTTAAAATACAACTACGTCCTCCTGTCAAGATAGCAAATCTAGCAACTATCTTCTCTAGATTCATCACCTGGTCCCAACCACTTCATTCTGCGTACCTCTGGGACTTGTCGTGAGGACTAAATGAGTTAATATACATAGCAAACTTAAAACAGGGTCGGGCATACACTAGTCACTCAGATGTTAGCTTTTATTGTGAAGAGGCAAGTATTGATGTATTTAGTTATCTTACAATGTCCTAGTCCAGCAGATTTCTAGAACCGACTGCAGTGCAATGAGCAGACTTTGTGCTTTACCTTCTGCAACCGGTATGGAGTAGAGCGCAATGTCATAATTTCTTAATGGTATTCTCTTACCAGGCACTCTCACCTCAATACATCTCCCTTATTGCCATTATCTTCCAAAAACTAAATTGATCACATCTTTTCATCAGTTCTTCTTTGTAAGGAGAATAAAGTCAAGCTCAAACTCTTTACCATAACATTTCTCTGTCCTACCCCAACCTGCCCATCTACTGGGGATATGTGTACAGCAGCAGCACCAGGCTCTCACTGTGTCCCAACAGGCATTGTGCCTGTAAGCCTCTGTGTCGTTCACAACCTAGGTTTGTTTCCTGATGACTTCCCTTTTTTTCTCCCTGATAAATCCCTAATGATTCTCTAACATCCATATCTTCCAAATGTGTTCCATTCTTCATTATGAGCTATACAACCTGGGAAAATTAATTAATATCTCTAAACTTTTAACTTCTGCGAAATGGGTGAAATAATACGATCATCCATGCTAACTTGTTTCTGTGTATTTAATACATATTCCATTGTTCAGTACATAATAGGTGCTTAATGAATTGTAGTCATTATTATTGTTATTGATAACACTGATGTTATTCCATCAAAAAAATGAAAGCCTACATTTTTCAACCAAAATACGATGGAATATACCCTGAGATCAAAGCATTTGAATGTTAGATCCCCAAGTCCTAAGACATGCATTAACAGGATACTACATATGAGTAAGACAGGGGTAGTAGCTTAAAATTCTGTAGCCAAAAGACATGCTGATTGCCTTGCGAGGAGCATAACCAATGATAAAAAAGGCAACTAATATAGACAGTGGAACAACTCCAAAGGCCAACAATATTGTCAAGGGTTATCCTGCAAAAATACAAACTATATATCTATATTTTAGGAAACATTTAAATATAGAAAAATCCTATTATCTTATGAGCCATGAATAACATAACATGCCACTGGTTTATGAAGCATAAGCAATGTATCCTCAGATTAGTCTACTCTGCAAAAGTAAGGAGAAAAGAACACCTCCACCTCTTTTCATAGATCTGTCAAACAAATGCTGTGCTTTCTCTGTCAAGATCACAAGCTTTGGTGAATTAGTCATGGGGCTCTTTGTTTTTAGTTCAGATAAGCTCATTGTTTGCTTTTGAACCAGAGTATACAGACCTGTTGGCAAGTTGAGAGGAGGCCCCCAAGGAATACACTGAGGACTACAGTAGAACCCCAGCCAAAAGCGGTATACAAACTGCTTTCCAGATTCCGCTGCATGAATGCACACACCGCCTTAATTAATCCATCATTAACATCAGAGCACAGCGCAGCACTTACCACACCTGGCTTGACAGCTGGATTGAAAGCGCCGTTGACAGCTGGTGCTTATGCACTTGCTTGAAGTGTGGGGGCTGATGATGGGCTTGCCTAGGGAGCTAGAGCCCTGCCAAGAGGTTATATGTTTGATGAAGGTAATAGCAGTTAATGAGAATATTTTTTGCTAGAGTTTGGGGACTGATGTAACAGCACTACAATAAAATGCACGTAGTTGGCAATTCAATACCTAACTCTGCTAAATAGTGTAAAGCCATGTAAACATTTGAACAAATGTCTCATGTGTTAAGAAATAAACTCCCACAGAGCAGTATTTTTTACATTAAATGGCTAAACAGAATCACTGCAGGTCCTCATGGCCTGGGGGGTGAAACATTCCCATAAACATCAAGGCAATTCCCTTCAAACCCTTGGTCACACTCTGTGCTTACCACCAAGCTAGAATATGAGTTTAACCCCAAATACTTGTCTTTTCCCTAAGTCGGGGGTTAGCATTTATATTTTAGGGCCTTATTCAGGTAGTTTTATCCCTCACAGCAATTAAGAATGATTAATTAAGTAACTTAGGCAGTGGTCCCCAACCTTTGTGGCACCAGGGACCAGTTTCACGGGGGAGGCTGTAACTACAGATGAAGCTGTGCACCACCCACCTCCAAGTTTCACGGAAGACAATTTTACCACTGACGTTGGGGGAGGCAGGGGAGGGGGTGAAAGCAGCTCAGTTCCTAACTGGGCCACTCGCCGGTGCCCATCTATGGGGGGTTGGGGACCGCAGACTTAGAGTGATGGATGGATGGCTCCTTCTACAATTTATTAAGTTCAGAGCACTTCTTCACGCTTGTTAATATGACACAAAAAGGCTGGGCCAGTTGTGTCTCCAGTTTTAATAGGCTAAGAATATGATTTTTCTCTAAATGTCCAGCTCTTGCCCCAGCTTTGCTCAGCAGCTACAGCAGCCTCGTTAGTAACTTCCCTGGGCCTAAGAAATTAAGGTTAAACCCTGAAATTGGCATTTAAATCCTGCCTTGTCTGTCTTCCACTGATCAACCCAACCTGTCTCTTCAGAGACAGTGTCAACCTGTCTCTTCTAAGGTGGCTAAACTGAATTTGTTAGTGTTCTCCCAAGACATACCAGATTTTTGTTTTTTTCTTTTTTTTTGTCTCTGTGCTTTTATTTGCATTGTCCCAACTTCCAACACATCTTCCACTACTCAGGTCAAAAACCGTCTCCTGATTACATTTGTTTCCTCTGGACTATGTGGAAGAAGTGTCTTGTTGACTACTGTGAGCTTTTTAAAGGCAAGAGATGCTGTTACATTTGTCTTTTGCCAATTCATTTGTTTTGTATAAATGAATTAATGACAAAATCAAGAATAGAACCACGTCTCAAGTTCTAGTATAGTGTTGCCCCCCCTCCCCTTACATTATTCACCAGCTGTGACTCAGTAAAAGACATTTAAAAAGGTAGAAAGAAAAACTCAATCTATCCCTTGAATTAAATATAGTATGTGCTCTTCTATTAATAATAGCAGATAATAGTTTTTAAGTCTTTACTAAGTATATTCAATACATTTTTAACTTATAACTCACAGTCAATCAATAAGATACTCCCATTTCATAAAGTGAGGAAGGTGTGACTCAGAGAGGAAGTTAAGTAACTATTCTTAAGGTCACAATGATTTTATGAAACTAACTTTTATTGAGCAGATAGTAGGTGTCAGAAACTGTTCTAGGCTCTTTCCCATAGTAAGTCATTTAATTGTCCCAATTGCCCTATGAGGTAGGTACTAATATAAATTTCAACAATGAGAAAACTGAAAAACAGGGAGGGTAAGTACTGCACTCAAAATGGTAATCAGTAAGGCTGGGATTTAAACTCAAACAGTTTATCCCCTTCTCTCAATTCCTGTGCTATAGCAATTCTAGCATCTCTGATATCAAACTCAAATTACTAAGTGTTATGTGACATTTACATCACTGTGCTTTATAGTATATATGTGTGTATACATGCCTTAACTCCTTGAGGACATAAGTCATGGCTTTCTCATCACTGTGTATCATACAGTGTCTAACAGTCTAATACTAAGTTTTATGGACTAGGTTCTCAATAAATATTAGAGGCACCAAACTTTTGTACTTTGTCTTAAATCAACGGCAACAACAAAAAAATTAGGAGACAATTCTCGGAGTCTCTCACATTTCTCCACATCTTAGGCATTGACGGCCATTTGTTCCATACTATCTTCTCATCCATGCTTGTGTAGCAAACAGCCTTGGAAGACAGAAATAACATCTTCCTCTGGAGTAAAGCAGAAGTGTGTTGATAGCCTTAGAAGACAGAGACAATGTCTCCTCCAGAGCAAAGAACAGGTGTGTGTATTGCCTATTATAAAAATCCAGGTTCCTTAAGCTCAGGATTCTTCCCCTGTAACACAATCCATTGCTTATGTAAACATTTGCCTCAGCCCTGTGGGAAGAAGAACTGATACAAATAGGCTAATGCTACTTGCTGGCCATGGGTTATAAAGTCCTTTGTCTCTAACCTAGGAATCCTGGGTCTTCTAGCATCCTAAGAACTGTGGCAGGCTAACTTGTTAGCTTGTAAGGTAAGGTAAAATCTTAAATTCTACACAGTTCTTGTCTAAAACAGCTGAGGTCATGAAAACAAGTTTCCATGGGTCTCTACAGGTAACCAACAAGTTATTTCTAAAGTGGAAATCAGAAATTTTTAAAATTTTGTAATTATTGATTTAAATGTATTTATCTCCTAGTGAAGAAATTCATTGTTCAATAAAATCTAAATAATATTTATTTTAGAAGACATTAGGGAACTTCTAAAGTATCAATTGCTAAAGCATAATGAATTCAGTAAAAATAGGAAAACAAGATTTCAATTCTTATTGACTAACAACCATAGCTGGTTAAGTAATGTTTCTAATTATATCATAATAAATCTTGAAGGCTATTATTCAGTTGATAAATGTCTATCTGAATTCTCTGTTCTGTTTTCTCAAATGTGCCGAGAACACTCTGGCATTCTTGTCTGCAAGAAGTGTGACATAATATCAAAAAACTTAGGTTAGTAACAAAATCAGTGTTAGAACCATGCCTCCTCATTTATTCATGTCATTCATTCATTCAGCAAACATAGTTGAGTACCAAATGCTGTGCTAGGCGCTGGGACTCTAAAGAGTAATAAGACTCAGGCTAGTAGAGGAATGATTATGCATGTCTTCAACCAAGTTGGAATTAAACCCATCACCATATTAATGGAACCAAACCCATCACCATAGATCATGTGGCACCACTTTATTTTTTTTTTATTATTTCAGCGTATTATGGGGGTACAGATGTTTAGGTTACGTATGTTGCCTTTGCCCCTCCTTCCCCTCCAAGTCCAAGTTTCAAGCGTGTCCAAGTTTCAAGCGTGTCCATCTCTCGGATGGTGGCACCACTTGAAATCCCAAAAGAAAAGATAAGGGTTGTTAAAATATATCCACCTTTTTCAAACAAAATCCCTAATGCATTACCCTCAAGGGCATGAGGAGTGTGAATGGATATCCTGTGAGGTAATATTAGGAGGAATCATTTATCTCCTCCTCCATTTTTTTTTTTTTTTTTGGAAGATAGAGACATTTTCCTTCATTTTGAAGGGGGAAGGGGTGACTCCATTAACTAGCAAATTTAGAAGGACCAAAGCTAACCTGATCCCATTCCTTCTAGGTTTCTCCCCTTCTGAGAACTGTCCTCAGGATGCTCCAGTATCTACTTTTCCATTGTGGTAGGTTTACAGTGACAGGATTTACCCCTGGAGGATTTGCAAATGGAAGAGAGGCTTCCAGTTTTGGGTGGATACTTCAATTAGGAAATCTAATTGACTGCAGATTTAAACCATATTTTGACAACTTTTGAAAAACAAAGCAAGCATACTTATTTTCATCTATACGATTTTTATGTCTTACAATTCAATTGTTTTACAACTGTGCAAAGACAAAGGGTGGGTTTTATTAGCCTCAAATCCCAACAGAAACATGTTTCTAAAACACGTACATAATTTTTTTGCCTTACATTTTGAAAGAAATATAAAAGAGCTGTTGCTAATTAAGTGCCTCAAAGAACTTGTCTATTATAAATTTACCAGAGAGGCACCAATTGCATTTTATCTTAACACTTGCAGCTCTATGGTTATTATTTTATAATTGCCTTACTATAGTGAAAAGCACATTTTTAGACTATGGTCATTTGAACTTAAGTACTCACTCAATTGCATGATAGATAAACGATGGTTCAGAAAAAGTAACTGCTGAATTAATGATTCAAGCAATCAAAGGATGACGAACTATTTCTCAAATTGCACATTTCCAGAAGGTAAGAACTCATCTGTTTCAGAAAACCTTATGTTCTTTAAAGCACTAAGTTCAGAATATTTTACACACACAGATATGTCTTCAAGAAATGTTTGCTGAATATGTGTTGAAGTATATGAAATGCTACAGAAGTTCATTTTCTGTAGTTTTTCCTGTTGGGTCATTTTTCAGTGGAACTTGCTGTCTTCAAGTCCATTTATTCCACATTCCTTTTTTTAAAAAAAATATTTATTAGGAGAACAATAAACATACACAGTGATTTTTATTAGGAATGACAATTTACAACTTCCTATTGCTATTGTAATGCAAACAATAAAAATAAAAATAGGTTAAATTACGTCGTGCTTCGCCATTGAAGGCACCATCATATTTAATTAAACTCTGCGAAATGTCTATTTGACAGATGAAGAAGTTGAGGTCTAGAAAGATTAAATCAACAATAATTTGTGGCAGGCTTGATTCTTGAACTTAGTTCATTTGGTGTCAAATTCTCATTATTCAACACTGTGAGTGCCTAAAAGTAGGTTTGTAATTAAGAAACTTTTATAACTGCAAATAATTATCTACCAGCTGCCTGTCTAATCTTAGATTTTGCATTTGTTGAACTTTTATGCTAGAGTGGGAGAGCAAAGGTCATGAAGGTGGTGTGTGCTGAATAGTGCAAATTAAAACTACAAGGAAATGTCTTGCTGACAAAAAGTCAGCAAGAATAACATGGGCTAATTCGGAAACATAAAAGAATGATTCTAAACAATACTGTAAAAAAAATAACAAACCACTCTTAAGGATGTTGTTTGAGCTTTAGAACCAAAGTTCTTAATTCTGGATACATTTTTAGAATGAAATTAGCACGTCATCAAGGCTAGATTACAGCCAGGAGTTCATTGTAGGCTATACAGAGGACAGACAAGAGAATTTTTTTTTTTTCTTTCTACAAAAATCATGGATCATCTATTTGATTAAAAATGTGAAGCAAAAGAAAAATCTTTAGCAAATAAATAGAATACATCCCGAATCATTTAAAACAATGCCTCCCTAGTTTACATTTGAATGGTTTTCATCAGTATAATGAAATCTTTTTCACTGGGTATTTAATTCTGGGTATTGAAATAATTAAGAATTACTTGAATTGTCTGAATTATTTGAATCGATTGAAAGCTATACCCAAATATATAATAATCTCAATGTATTGATAGATTTATTTTTGCTTTTAATGTTATAATTTTGATAAAAATTTCCACATGCTGAAAAAATAAATACAATTCTATCAAATAAGAACAGGAAAGGAAAGAAATTGGGCAAAATGCATAGACATTTTCTTTGCAAGGGATAATTACAGATTATATTGCAAATATATTTACCTACAAATTGGCAGCCTTTTTGCAATTTATAATACCTTTTTTTCCTCTTTCCTTCTTTATTCACATTAAACCAGAATTTACTGAACACACATTAATAAGAAATAGCAGAAGAAGAGAGAGGCAAGGTGGAAAAAGAAGATAGAAAAAAGACAGGGTTCCAATATTTTCAAAAATCTAATGTGTTAGAGGAACAAGAAAAAGACATATAAACAAATGATGGAGAATAAACAGGATAACAGCTGTACTAATATTATTTTAAAACTGTTATACACAGAATTGAGAAAGGATCTGACTGTTAAGGGAAATCACCAAGAAAATGACATTTGAACTAGGCCCTGATGCATTGTCTGCATTGTCTAGGTAGAGAAGAGGCATAGATAGATCACAGGCAGAGGAAGACCGTATAAGGCACCAGGCAAGTTTAGGGAAGGAGTAGAACAGTGTTGCTATATGTATAGGTTGTTCCTATACATACATATAGATGGGGAGAATGGAAGTAGATAAAGGTGGAAAGGGACACCTGTATGAGGAGCCTCATGTAGGTTCGAATACTCCATCCAGGTGAAAACCAGTGCAAGTTTTTAGAGTAAGAAAATCACAGAATTAACACCATGTTTCAGAAAAATCACTCTAATGACAGTGTGGATGGAGACTATAACAGAGACAAAATGCCAAACCTCAAAAATCAGTTAAGAAGTTCTTTGCTTCTGTGAGATCAGAGAGGACTGGGTCCCAAATCAATGTAGTGACCTGCAGCTGGAGATGGGTTTTGAGACATTTTAAAAGAAGAATAGTGTTAGGGTCTGGTGGGATGTGGTATAAGTAGTTGAAAAGAATCTGAGATAATGCCAAGCTTTTGAATTTGGATGGCTGTGTGGTAGCATTATCAAGAAGAGGAAATAGAGAAAGCTGAAAAAGGGTGCTAAATTGGTAAAAAGTTCCATTTGAGGCACATGGAGTTTAATATGTGCTCAGAATACACAGAGAGCTATATAAAGAAGGCAGGGAGAAATAGAGGACTAGAAGAATTTGGGAGGCTGTGTATGTCTCGGTCATCTTATGTGAAAGGAATCAATGACAGTATATGAGATCAGGACAAAATGCAGAAGGATGATGACATAACCAAGTGGCGCCTTGATTTTAAAGGCCCATGTGAAAAAATAGCCAGCATACCCAGCAAGAAGAACAAAAGGAATCTCAGGGAGAAACAGAATCCAAGGAAGGAGAAAAGTTCAAGCAGATAATGATCAAGACTGCCCAAAGTTGCAAAACAGTAAAGAGGATGAGGATGAGGCTTAAGTGGATAAAGAGTATCCAATTAATTTACAATTAAAAAACGCAATCGATGGCTATAGGGTAGGAGAGAAAAGACTGCTTAAAATTAAAACATGCTATAGTTAACAGAATAGCTAATTAACATGCATATTGTTTCATTAAAATATTCAAAACTCCCCAAAGAAGTATTTTCTTTTCATTTATTCTTGAGCAAAGTAAGGCTTTATAAGTCATTAGAGATTTTACTCCAAGTAAAACAAAATGCCCTGAAAATATAGGCAGGACACAAAACATCTTCTGGTATACAAAGAGAAATTCTCCAACATTTTTGTTTTTTTCTACACTCATTGACTTTTCATCACAGTTTCTGATGAGCAGAGTAACTAAGAACCACATTTTTATTGTCACTTTTGGTTAACTCCCTGAATTCTTCTCTCCTTAGTCCTAACATGACATTTTTATACCTTTTCTGTCATTTCACAATAAAAGTGGTATTTATTATCCTAAAATACATTGTTAAAACTTTCCTCAGAGTCAATAAAGCTTTGTAATTTCCTACCCAATGACACAAGAAAATAATAATAATAATACCAACTTAAATTTTACAAGAGATCATTAATTACAAAACCATTCCATGAACTATCTCATCTGACACCTTCAAAAACTTAAGAAAGTAAATAAGGCAGATATATTTACTTTGCAGGTAAGAAGAACGATTTTAATTTTTAAGTGACTTGTCAAAAGTCACCTATCAAGAACCTGGCCCTTTTTTGCTCCATGGCCCTGCCTTGTAGTTATCTTCAGCTCAAAAAATAAAACTCTTTAAAAAATTAAAAATTTGTTAGTTGTTATGTAAAATATTTCAATTTTAAGTTATCAAAGAGAAAATATATTGCCTGATTTTCTCTTTAATGATCAGCACATTAAATTATATTTACTAGGATGTCAAATATATGAAAAGCATAAAACTTCTTTACATAAGTCTATAAAATTACTTGGTCAAGGAATATTATTTTTGAAGCCTCTTGAAAATATTACCATTTTCTCTCAAAAAATCTGTTCTTTTATCATCTCTTCCCCACCTCAAGATTGACTGAGGTTGTCTCTTTCATCACACTCTTGCAAACACTGAATATTATAATTTTTTTAAAAGTAGCAATTTCAATTTGACAAGCTAAAAAATGATAGCTATTATGTTAACTCTAATTTTGTGAATGTTAGATACCCCTCAAACTTTCAATAAAATCTTTCACCACTTTCCTTCCCCTTTTTGCCTTAGGCTGGCTCAAGTTGGTTTCTTTTACTTGCAAACAAAATTTGAAAAACAAAATTAAGAAACGCAAAGACATCAATCTAAGGTCATTTTAGCTAGTGAAAATTTGGGTACAATAAGTACGCATCAATAGAAAAATGGCTAAATATGTTTTGTTAAATGCATACAAAGAAACAACATAGCTAGAAATTCATTTTCAAATATTTAGTGGCATGATATATGTTCATGGGGCCATATTAAGAACAAAATATTATTAGAAAAGACTTTGTATATATGGCCATATAAAATACTTGAAACAAATAATAGAAAAAAGTGAGAAGGTAATTAATTAAAATGCTAACAATAGTTATTTCTACATAGTGGGATAACTGATTTTGCTTATTCTCTTCTTCATACATGTCTATTTCAAATTTTCTAAGCATACGTTATCTATATAATCCACCAAGCTCCCAAGAGCTGCCTGGGTTCCCACAGTCCTGAAACCTTAATTAAGGATCAACATTACTTCATTAGTTGTTTATATCCTTTTCTTTTTATTCTTCTCTGTACTGTGTATTCAGGTATGCCCTTTGCTCATTTAAAAATGGTAAGTTTTCTTTTAAAACAAATGCATCTAATTTGTAAGAACAGGAAAAAACAAATAATTTTAGATATAGGTTTATATCTCCAAGTCATCCACAGATACGGACCTTTAAATTCTCTCAAATTTCATGAGTGTGGTAGTAGAAACTTGTTCTCCTGGTTTTGTCTTTCTTTAAGTCTGCTCAGATGTTTATAGACCTGTTAAAGTAAAAAATTGCCAGGCAACAAAAAAGTGTTCTCTTTGTTAATTTCTTGTGTTTTACTAGGAAATTGTGACTACTTTATAGAATAACAGCAATACTAACACTTACATAGTGCTTTAAATGTAATAATTCTTACAACAAACTTATGAAGTAGAAACTGTTATCATTATCATATCTGTTTTATAAATGAGGAAACCGAGGCACAGAGAATTCAAGTAACATGACTAAAATTGCAGTTAGTGAGTAGCACCGCTAGGATTGGAATCTAGTTAGTGGGGCTCCAGAATCCAAGTTTGGCACTCTACATGTGACTCCCTCACTCATAACTTTAAACTGTTTTCCTTACTCAGCAAAAATCAAGGGTTTACTAGAATCCTTAGGGGCTCTGGCGTAGCACATGGAAAGGTCTAGATGCAGTTCCCTGAACAGCTGCCTGGACAAACACAGAATAAACTGCTAGAATCAGGGAGGCAATTCTGAGAGTAACAGATTCTGGAGACAGCCTGATGCTTGAAGAGCTACAGATGCCTAGTGAGACAAAGTGACTGTGACTGTGACCCTGTGTAAGGGCCACAAATGTCATACACCAGACCACAAAAGTTGACTGAGAACTGAATGGATGTGTTGACAATTGCTTTCCTCTGAGACTGGGACAGAACCGATTCCTTGGCAGGAGACCAACAGACTAATGTCATCAACAACACAGACATATTAGATTGCCAGCATATGTGGCAAACTACAATACGTAAACCTGTGTTTCAAAGTACAACTGAATCTTGAACAACACAGATTTGAACTGCGCGGGCCCACGTATATGCAGATTTTTTTCAATAAATATATAGGAAAATATTTTGGAGATTTGCAACAATTTGAAAAATCTCATAGATGAAATGCATAGCCTAGATATACTGAAAAAATAGGAAAAAGTTAGGTATGTCATGAATACATGAAATACATGTAAATGCCAGTATGTTTGTGTGTTAATCAACTATTCATGTTATCAGTTAGTCTTCTGGTCAATAGTAGGCTATTAGTAGTTAAGTTTTTGGGGAGTCAAAATCTATACACAAATTTTTGACAGTGCAGGGGGTCAGCGCCTCCAACCCTGGCATTATTCAACTGTATAGTGTATTAATAGCAAATTTGCTGTATAGTAATGTCAACAGATCAGGAGATGGTTGTCATTGAAGACAATTTATTATTCACAGTTCCCAAAGGAGGGACATACCATGCCACAGGCGAACCATGGGAAAGCATTAGAGTTGGTCATGAAGCAGAGAGAGAAAGAGAAACTGTGTGCAAGAGCCTTCATTATATTTCCCATGGGAAGGTACAGGTGATGTAGGGTAAGTAAGCTTAAGATTAGCTGGTTGAATGATTTCATCAGGCTTTGGGGAAAAGGGGTTGGCCTAGTCATCTGTTACCTGGCTCTGAGGTTATTAGGGCAGGTGGATAGTAGCCCAGAGTGTGAGAGGAGTTAGTGAAGAGTGTGCGTTCTGAATTGGCTGGTTTGTATTTGAAAAATGCACCCCTTGGAGGAGGATTCTTCCAGAGGAAGAGGGTGGACAATGAGAGAGGCAAGAGGCCAAGGCAGGGTGACTTGGACATACTATTGAGCTGTGCAGAACACGGCGTGGTCTGACCTATGCACATAAAGCATATGTTGTAGCATCAAGTTTACAGAAGCTAGAGACATGGTTAATACAACTTGATCAGCTTTGGTGAGCCAAAAAATAAAAATAGTAATTTATATAAGGGAACCCAACAACTGAAGAAAGGAAGAACAAAGAAATCACACTGAGTTAAACAGAAATTATGGAGGATTTGATGAAAACTTGAATAAAAATAAAAAAATCAGTTAAATAATAACTTAATAGATGACTCAAAAGAAAGAATGATCATTTATGAGTTTTCACACATGAGAAACTTTCTAGTGTTCAGAGAAAATTTATAATGGAATAAAAATTGTGAGGGAAATGATATAAGACTTAGAAGGTAGATCTGGGAGCCCGTACATTAGAACAACAGAAATTCAAAGGAGGAAAAAGAAGAGATAAAGGAAAGGCAATAGCCTACAATAGGCTTTGAAGAAAATTTCCCTGAGATGAAGAATGAGTCTTCAGATTGATCAGCTCACCAGTTCACTAACTTCTAGGTTATATTAAGGAGAAGAGAGAACCTCCCAGGCATAGAGTAGCAACATTTCCATACTCCAAAGATAAAGAGGAATCGTACAAGCTGCCAAGAAGAAAAACAAGACACAAACAATTAAAAAAATACATCTGAATGACTCCAAGCTCTTTATCTGGCATTCTACCAAGCAGTAGAATACCAACTACAGAAACTTTCAACAGAAAGAGACTACGACTAACACTTATCAATAAATCATTCATCTTTTGGGACAAAGGTAAAATGTGTGGAGATATGTAGGAATTCGGAGTATACACCTACCAACTCTCTCTAAAGAAAATGCAGGTAAGAAACTTCTCACCAGGCAGGGCATGGTGACTCACGCCTATCATCCTAGCACTCTGGGAGGCCGAGG
>RJWJ010033407.1:0-17935 GCA_004363605.1 Indri indri | reverse complement strand
AGTGAGCATGTGTCTGCTCACTGCCAGAAGTCACCTCGGAAGATGGCTCTAAAATGGGGTTCGGTGTGACGTCGTGTGTAAGCTTAGGGTCCTCATGATAATGACTGTGACTAGGCCATAAAGAAAATAGCAGGTGGGTGGTGGTAAAGAAAGGAGTGTAACTTGAGATGTGAAAAGCTCTCTAGAGAGGACAAACCTGAGGTTTAAAAAAACCCTGGGGTTGGAGGGTACCAAAACAGCAATCAGAGAGAGGAGGTGAAGAGATGGCAAAAACAAACTCCACCCAGATGTTTCCTTGGGGCAGGCCTGGGTTCAGTGGCTCATTCTTTTTTTTTTTTTGAGACAGAGTCTCACTGTGTTGCCTGGGCTAGAGTGCTGTGGCGTCAGCCTAGCTCACAGCAACCTCAAACTCCTGGGCTCAAGCGATCCTCCTGCCTCAGCCTCCCAAGTAGCTGGGACTACAGGCATGTGCCACCATGCCCGGCTAATTTTTTCTATATATTTTTAGTTGTCCGATTAATTTCTTTGTATTTTCAGTAGAGACGGGGTCTCGCTCTTGCTCAGGCTAGTTTCGAACTCCTGAGCTCAAACAATCTGCCCACCTCGGCCTCCCAGAGTGCTAGGATTACAGGCGTGAGCCACCGCGCCCGGCCCAGTGACTCATTCTTAATCACTGGTTTGCATCTGCAGATCTTCCGTCAAACTTAGGGCTTCATGGGCTGACCTGCCACCTACCCACCTGGCCTCCGGGCCAAAGGTGTTGTGCAGTGGCCCAGAGCATCTCCTACGTCACCTGACCGTACAGACATGGTCTGGGCACCACCCTGCCTCCCTCTCACACCCCACAAAGGGATAACAAACCAGCAACCACACCTTAAGACAAACCTTTAACTCATACAGAGAGAGAATTCATTCTGAAGCATCGTGCCATTCTTGGTCTGACCTTAGCTTTCCCCCAATCACTTCATGTCTTCTTGTAAGAGTTCCCATCAGGTATACATCGGGGGGTTTATGTTGCTGGGTAGTTTCAGACAGTGCTTAGTTGAGGTTCATGGCCAGTTCATTTCCCCAGATCTTTCCGTATCTCAGCCACATTCCTTGGGTTCTGAATCAGTCATTGTTTATTACAACTGTGTCATAGGTGTATTGGCTTGTCTTGCCTTCTGTAGTGTGACAACAGAGGTGTGGTTGGTTAGGGGATGACCTGTTCTTTCCAGAGGCCTCTGCTTCTCTGTATGTCTCACCGAATTCTCACCTACACCCTAAACCCTAACCTCAGAATAGTATGATAATTACATCAGAAAAATAGCAAACAACGTCGATCAGATTTGAGGATAGGGCTGGGAGTGGAATGTTCAAAAAGATTTGTCATCTGAGTAGAGGTTTTTGGGGGAGTGTGGATGATTAACGTGAAAATTAACGAAAAACAACCACTTGAGAGCTAAAGTAGAAGAAAAAATAGCTACATGTTAACCACACAACATTAGCGCTAATTAAGACCCAAATGTTTAAAATAGTTGTCCAGACAGGAAACTGCTGAGCTCCCAGGCATTTATCCAATGCCGAGATTATCCAGCTGATGTTGGTAATTGCTGAGGTTTGAGTTGTTAGCATTTTATATTGCATTCTGCCCTGAGCCATAGTGTGCAACCTCTAGTAAAACATTGTGTCTTTTGAGCCATGTTTCTTACCTAACATGATATATTCACATCCACTCAGACACCAGATAAATATCGCATAGGGTGATCTGTTTTTATTTTCTGCATGTTAATTGTTCTTCACTTTGTGGTTTGTTGTTATTCTGTTTTTCCAGCTGAGTCTTCCTCCTTTATTTCTCTCTTTCCTCCCTCCATCTAACACACACGGTCAGAATAATATTCCTAAAACTTACCTTGCAGATGTTTCCCCCACCTAAAAGCAGAGTTTCTAATTAATGATTGATTAAGTGCTAGCCATGTAGGTCAGCTCTTTTGGCTGAGAACTGGTGACCCCCCTGAATAGCAAGACAAAATTCCATTGCTGAAAATATCTGAAGGATATGTCTTTGCTATGAAATGTACTAGTGCTGCTGGTCACTTTCCCACCATCGAAGGGTCACCAGAGTTTATTGGCCTGGGGGTAGAAATTTGATTGGTCAGGTTAGTCAGACCAGTCCGTCCCACACGTCTGGAAGTGGGCTATGTGAGCCTTGAACTGAGCTGCTGGGCAGCCCTGCACCCCCACCCCACTGTGCTTTGCACAGCACGGAGAACTGTCTGCCGGAGAGAAAGAATAAAGCAGACAGACATAAAGAGCATCAAAAAGTCAATAAAATAGTGACAATTCAGTATAAATCACTATCATATGGGATGCTCAAACCCCTCTAGGAATTACAAAAGTGCAAAATGAAACAATGAGACACCATTTTTGCTGATCAAATTGGCAAATTAAAAACAAAATGGAATTTATGCGGTGAGGATGGGTGGATAGGCAGGAGGATGCATAGTTAGACAGAAAGAGCAGGGCCTGTTGGCAGCTTGCTTTCTGCCTCCCAGGGTGGCTGCTGAAGCTCGCTCCGGCGCAGCCCCTGTGCTTGTGTTCGAGAGTGTGGGTCTGTGGTAGCATAGCTCCACAGCCTTTGTTCTCCAAAGCACAGCCCCATCACAGTGGCTGGGCCTTGGCCGAGCATTGTGTGGAGCCACTTCAGTGCCTGGCCCTCCCTGGACCTCAGGCAGAGCCTCTCGGTCCAGGCCATCAGGCTTCCAAATTTGAATTTGGGGGCAAGAGTTAAGGTCTCAGTCGCCAAGGAGGTTTCTCTTGGACTCTCACACAAACAGAGCCACTGCCTCTGCAGCTCTGGCAACTGGGGTTTAAGGGAACAGTTATCTAATGGACATCAGATTCAAACTTCTAAAATGGAAATCCTGTCTTAGCCCCCTGCAAAAAATAAAATGGTTCCATCTACACCTGCCCCATTCAGATAAAGGTAACCCCAATTGCTTGTAAAACAAACCGATGATCAGAAACCGTGGTGTCATCCCGGGTTCCTCTTTCAGGGCTTCATGCCCAGCCTATTAGCATATTTTTCAAAATGCATCCCAAATCCAACCACTTCTCATAACAGACACCTGGTGGGAGCTGCTGCCACTTCTCACCTGGGCTGTGCTGTGGCCACCCCCCCCTCCTCCCCCACCAAGAGCCTGCTCCTCGTGTGATGTAAATTGGGCCATGCCACCCCCCTGCCCATCCCCACCCCCCACCCAGCACTGGCGCCCATTGCCCATTTCACTCAGATGAGCAGACAAATCTTACCATGAAGAAAGGCCATGTGACTTCCCCTGGCATCACTTCCACTCCAGCCAACTAGCCCCTGCTAGTCATTGAAGAGGTCAAGCTCAGCCCTGCCTCAGGGCCTCTGCATTGGCTGTTCCCATTGCCTGGAATGCCCTTTGCTCAGAAATCCATGTGGTTCCTTCCTTTAAGACTTTGTTCAAGTCTCACCTTCCTGTTGAGGCCTGCCTTGGCCCCACCCTCCCCAGCACCTCCATTGCCCCTGTACCCTGCTTTGTTCCCCCCATGGCACCTATCCCCTGGACATCCCATATAATTCTGTTATTTATTACGTGCATTGTCTATCTCCCTGCCTTCATTCGTGGGGCAAAGATCTTTCTCCCTTTTGTCCACTGATGAATTCTGAGCACTTGGAATGGTGCTTGGCACTCAGTAGGCACTCAGACGTTTGTCCGATGAGTGGATGAATGAATGAATGAGAGATCCATTACGTCTTTCATCTATAGCAAATGGGTGTCAAGTTGTGAGTGTCTAGATAATGCACACATGGATTCTTCATAAAGATGGGGAGACGGGGTGCTGCCCACTGCCCGTCACTTCTCTCCCTGTGGGCAGCCTGGCTGTGCTGCAGGCGAGTCCCCCAAAGGTGCCCGGTTTAAGCTCTGCCATGATGGGCGTGCCACTACAAGTGTGTAATACTTTCACATACGTCCTCTCCGACCTGGAGGACATCACCAAAGTGCTCACATTGCAGCTGCTGGGAGAGTAGCCTGGAAGGACAAAGGGGACTTTTACTCTATAGTTCTGAATTGCTGGGGTTTTTTATGTTTAACAAATATTGCTTTTTTGATAAAATAACTTGTCATTTTTAGAGAATAAAGGCCATGTGTCAAGAGAGGCAGAGCTGTCAGAGCCCAAGAGGACCACAGAGAGGGGAGGCAGTGGCAGAGTGCCTGGTGCCACGGCTCCCCGGCCTCTTGCGTCCAGTGGAACACTGCCGGGAACAGCAACAGAAACGGACGCTGGCCGATTTAAGCAGAAAAGGAATTGATCGCAAAGATGTTCTCGGATTCAGGCTTGGATAAAGGGCGGGAATGCCCAGAAGCTGACCTGGCCAGAGCCTCAGCGACACTGCAGGCCTGCAGGGCGCCCCTCCCGCTGCCTTTCCCACTCCTGGAAGCTGGTCGTCGCTACCATCACCCCACCACCAAGAGAGTTGTGAGTCCTTGCCCCCTCGGCTCCTGATGCAAACCCTGGGGGTGTCAGACTGGCCGGTCCTGGTTGCCGTCCTCTGGCAGCAAGAGAGGCTGGGAAAGTATCTGATGGTTTTCAGCTCCCATAGAGGGGATTCTCCAACCACCCCATAACCCACCCCCCAAATGTTCTGAAGTTAGGCAGCCAAAAAAACCAAAAAACCAAAAACCTAACAGATATCTTTGACAAGCAGGTTTCTATTATGAAAATTCAATGATCCCTGTCTGAGATAGAAACAAATTTTGGGTGGTTTTTAAGGCTAATCTGTTGGGAAATGAATCTTTAAGGAAAATGTCCTACCACGATGGGAGGGTCCTTGTTTTGTAGCTTGCCTATGGCATGTACCATCTCCACAGGAGCCTGAAGCAGCTCTGGGGCAGAGGGTCCTGTGTGGTGAGCCCTTCCCCGGGCTGCGGCTGCACCTGGGGCAGGGAGGGAAGGGGCCCCAGAGCCCTGACCGGGCTTGGCTGTATCTAGTACAGGGAGGAAAGACAGTGACAGAACCAGGGAAGGAGTTGAGACAGCAGGGACACAGAAGGGAGGTCAGGGGGACGAGGGGAGAGTGTGGGCGGGAGATGAGGACAGAGAGGGGCTTTGTGGGCCCCTCAGGCACAGCCTCCCTCAGTTCCTTGGCCCCCTCCAAGTGATCAGCGGGGCTAAGGCCCTTGGCAGCCTGGCCCCCCCTGCAGCTCACACCTCCTGCCAGCGACCTGTTGTCCTCAGGGACTGCCTCCAGCCCTCTCACCCCGTTCTAGTCAAACTGGCCCATCTGCTGGTTGTTCTCAGGGTCAGAGCATTCTGAGCCTGTTTTGCTTCCTTGCCTCTGGTGTCCCTGCAGCTTTCACTTTCTTATCTCTTGTCTTCCTTCCGGGTCTGGCTCACTGCTGATTCCTCAGTCCTGCATTTCCAGGCTGTCTCCCCGAATGCGGCCACTTCCTGCCTGGCCAGTTCTAGGACCTGACTTTGGCTTGGGTTGCAGGTCTGTTCTATGTTTATTGCCCCAAAGCCCCGCGTCCCCAGTCCCCACTTTGTCAGCTCTGTCCCTAGGAGTCTGCAGTGGGTGGGGTGCACATCAGCATGGATGCTCAATTCAGGGGGTGCGTTGTGCGAGCACTGCGCAGGGCCCCCTCGCCCAAATGGTGTGAGGAGGTGTTCAGGGAAGGCCATCTGGGGGAGAGTCCTGACTTGAGTATTAAAGAATGCATGTCAGGACAGATTTGGAGTTGCTCACAGGTGGGATCAGGCTGGTAAAGGACAGGGAGGGAGGTGTGTTCGAGAATGCTCCTGCATTTCCCACCCTAGCCCCAACCTGAGCCTGTCTCTCTGCCAGCCCTGGGCCCCTCCTCTGCACAGCAGGGCGCACTCATAGTGAGCTTGCCAGGATAATCCACATTCTATTTATATAAACACATTTTAACTTTAGATCAGGAAATTGATGGTTTTCCTAACCAATGACATGTTTTGGAGAGATTTCTTATAGTTAAATTCATATTCCAAAGCCATTAGAGGTTGTGGCACAATTGCTGACAGAAGAACCCAACTAGTTCTTTTTTCTTCCTAGTCAACTGGTTCTTTTCTTGCCTTCTATCCTCTGCGACTTATGTCTGCTTCCACTTTGATTTGACATGGCACCATTCCCTCCCCTACACGTCTTAAACCCCAGGGGAAGCTGAGATTATGGACCTGGGGAAAGCAATCCACCTGAGTCTACCCCTCAGCCAGGCTGACATTCCTGAGGCCAATGGATTGTAAAAGGCTGACATAATTCTGTATTGGTAGGTGCCTTGCTGTGGCTCCCAAGCCCTCCAGAGGTCCCCAGGCCCTCCTCTCCCCTGTGACCCACCCACGGAACGGGAGAATGTGGTCCTGCAGGAGATGGCTCTTAGGCCAGCATCGGTCTTTCCTAACTGGACAGTGCCCATGCTGTGGTGGTTCTTAAATAATTTGAATAGACCCCTGCCCATGTAAATACCCTTTTCTTCTAAAGTTCAGAGCTCTTTAATCTCATACTTTTTTCTCCATCAACCATACCATTTTAAAGCATTGAATCTAAACGTTCAGATGTAAATAAAGCAGTGAAGAACTTCTTGGTTTGAACCTCCGAGATAAGTTCATAGCTGTGCTGTGGGGGTCCAGAGCCAGGATGGCCTGAAATCTTCCAAAAGTCACTGTCATGGGGGAAGAAGTAGAGTGATTGTTTCTAGATTTAAAAAGACTAAAGTTTACATAGCAACTGAATGCAATGTATGAACCCCGATTGGATCGTGGATGGAAAAAGCAAAAAAATAGACATTTTGGGGGGACATTTGGCTTGGGTCACAGGATTGATACATATTATGGGGTTATTCATTTTCTTAGATATGATAATGGAACCAAAAATTTGGTGCGTACACAGACATGTACATAAAGAAACGAAGCAAATATGGCAAAATGTTAACGAGTGGTGAATCTGGTTAAAGGCTGTATTCATTAGAGTTTATTATGCTACTCTTCACTTTTCTTTCATATTTGAAAATTTTCAAAATAAAAAGTTGGAGCTGAATCCATCCATAATCATTCCACTGAAAGGTAGCCACTGTTGACATCATTTTTATGTATTTACATATATCACAAATCTATGTTTTAAATAAAATTTCATTTTATATGTATACATAGTTTTGTAACCTCTTTTGAACAATATATATTTTTATTTTAAAATGATTTTAATGTAAAAAATAAAATCGAGTAACAATTTTGAAATAATTTCTGACTCTGTATTGTTTTCCATTATTAAATATTCATATTAATAGAAACATAACTGTTAATCCTGCCTAATATCTACCATGTGACTATACCTTAATCTACTTCAACTTTTTATTTTTTAAGACTTTTTTTTCTCTGTCCCCTGGGTAGAGTGCAGTGGCAGCACCATAGCTCACTGCAACCTCTAACTCCTGGGCTCAAGTGATCTTCCTGTCTCAGCCTCCCAAGTAGCTGAGATTGCAGGCAAGCACCACCACTCCTGGCTAATTTTTTCTGTTTTTTGGTAGAGACAGGGTCTCCCTGTTGCTCAGGCTCATCTTGAATTCTCCACCTCCAGTGATCGATCCTCCCGCCTCTGCCTCCCGGAGTGCTGGGATTACAGGCATGAGCCACTGCGCTGGCCACCATTTTCTGATTCAGTTGGCTTTCACTCTAATAAATAATTGATTATCAACAACTTTACCTAAATCTTTGGGCTTTTTTGTTCATATTTAAGAAAATAACAAAATACTGTTATTATATATACGTTCTGGATATACAACATAGGTAAGTATTGTTTAACACTGGAAACAAGTGTTTGTACTTAACAAAATAGCTCCCTCCATGAGGCAGGAGCCTCTGCCAAGTCTGCAGTGGACTTGCATTTTTTGCTGTTCGGTGGCTTGCTCGGACCCTTGGCCAGTTAGCCATGCGACCCCTCTTTGCCCATCAGACAGGGGGCCATCGCCCCTCCCAAGGCCCTCAGCACACAGTTTTGTGTTCACCCAGGGGCCCCACGTGAACCACCTTCTCAGGGAGGAGGGTTTTCTGTCGCCATTCCTGTAACCTTCTGAGCTGTCAGTGGAGTGAAACCAGTGCCCTTTCTGGCCAGCCTCTGTCCTGGACCCAAATGGACCTTCCTGAAGGGCACAAGCTAACGCTAAAGAGACCTTGACGTGCTATTGAAGCTTTTACTGAAGCCTCCCAGAGAGTTCCGTGGCGCGACACATGGAGGACGCCCTGGATCTTCTCCCCCGAGCGAGCCCCCTGCCGGGAGCTGGCTGTCCCCTCGGTCCTCTGCCCCGACGCCAGCCTCCCGGGGCCTCCGCTCTCCTCCTCCGCACACGTGGACTCTCCGCACCGTGGAGGCCTCGGAGCCAAGCAGGGCGCCCGCATTCCGAGTTGATACTGGGTTTGTCAAGGTGCTCTCTCTGCAGAAGCCTTTCTCAAACATTCACGCATCAACTCTCCTGAGCCAGGCTCACTCCAGGGGGGGTATCAGGTGCACAAGCACGAAGATGCCAAACCCGGGGAGTCGTGCTCTCCCACGTTGACAGGAAGAGCTCTGCCTTCTGCTCGTTTTCACGGCACAGTACAGAAGGGTCATGTTGTGCTGCAGTCAAGATCATGTATGTACTACTGTGCACATAGAAAAGATTTTCTTCGGCCTAACAAGGTAATGATTCAAAAATTCTAAAAAGCCAATCGCAAAAACACAATAAATTAACCATTAAAACCAAATCAAAACAAAACAAAAAAAATCTTTAAACCCCTAGATTTAAGCAATTTTTAAAAAGAAAGAAATGAGAACTCAAAATATTAGGACTTTATAGACAGTATTATTTTACACATGAGTAATTATAATTTTTAATTCTGGTCAGGAATGGTAGAATTCTAATTTTTCATTTTTAATGTTTTGACTTTTGAGTGGAAAAGGCTAATTGTTGGCTAATATTTCTCCTACAGAAAACAAGATGTGGATTATACATCAAATCACACTGCTGCAATAGTACTAAGCATTTGTTTAAATATTAATAAAACTTGGGCCTTGGTGCCCGGTCTTGGGAGGCAAGAGGCTGAGCAGACACCGAGAGCCTAAAGTCAGACCTCGGGCAGGCATCTCATGCTGGCATCTTGGCCACGGCAGTGAACCTCCTCGAACCTCATCTCTAGGGTAGAAATAATTACTGGTCGTGGTAAAGATTAAACAAGATAATGCAGGAGACACACTTGGCCAGGAGCCTAGAGCAAGGGAGGGGCTCGTAAAAGCTATCAGCTCTAACACGTTATCATTTCCATATGGGAGGAAAGCCTTTGAGCATATTTAAAACAAATATCTGTATAATAAGCAGTAGCCCAATCGGTGAAATAAAATAATTTTAAGAATGATTCACTCTATCCATCAGTTATAGTGGATTCCGGCTCCCGCTGCCTACTCTAGCACAAATTTGTATGAAATAGGGGATTTAAAATGAAATTTGGAGACGCTCAAAAGTATGCCTGGCCCAGGCCTGGTGTCGGCCCCAGATTGGGCGAGGGCTCCCCTTTGCGAGAACAGTGCCCCCAAGCCCGGAAGGGCGTCCCAGCCAGTGGGTTAGCAGCTGCCCTCCAGCAAGCCCTGTGCAGGCCTGCCCCAGCCTCTGCCTGAAACACTTGCTAAGGCTGCCTCCTTCTTGCTCAAGTCACACAACCCAGGGAGGGCCTTTCCTGACTCGGCGGTTACTATTTTCTCTTCTTCATGACACTTAACACCTGAAAGTGTCCGCTTATGTGGTTATCATCTGCTTAGCCCACTGGAATGCAAGCGCTTCGAGGGCTGCCTGCAGTCTTGGCCACTGCTCAGCCCTGCCTTCACGCCCATCACTGGCCCAGAATCTACACTGCCTGGCCCTGTGCAACCAGTAGGTTCAGAGCTCACAAAGAGGATAATTCGCAACACAAAGGTCCATTTGGCTTTGAACAAATTGCCACCAACTGCTGGATTTTTCTTTCCTCCTCAAACAAAAGATTCCAAACCCACGTAGGTTGCTACAAAGGCTCTCCTAGATATCTCTTCCCTGGCTGGCCCACTGTGGGAAGGAACAGGTCCCGAATGGAGAAAACCATGGTCGGTGGCCAGATGGACCCCTCTGGCCCTTCCTGACCTCTGCTGCTCTTTTCCAGGCTGGCCCCAGAGCCTCTCCCTCTCCTGGGCCCTTGCTCTCAGGGCTGCAAAGGACTTCCATGGGGCCTGGGCATTGCGCCTTCCTGGGCCCCTTCCACCATTAAAAAAATAGAAAAATTATATTTTATGATGACTCTGATATAAATACAAATATAATCTAGGCTGGATTCATTATTACATATTTATTTTCTTCTGAAAATGGAAAACATATTCATGGGCCCCAGGCCCTGTGCAGCTGTGCCTGAGGGAGAGTGGTCTCTGCTTACCTCTCCTGTCTGCCCCCAAGAACTGCTGAGAAAAGGAGCAACTTCTGTTCGATGGAATTTGACTCAAATCCAACTTAAGGATTGGGCCCAGCTTTGAACTTCAGTGGGGTCTCCTTCCATCTGGGGTCTCCCGAAACCCTCCCTCACCTCGTATCCACCACCTGACATTTCATGTTCAGGTTCAGGCCTTCTCTCCTCTAGCGCTGGGTTCCTTAGAAGTATAGTGCAGAACCACTGGGGGAGGGGAAGTGCTCAACTGCAAATTCTATGTCCCACCCAGTTAGGAATCTCCAGGACAGGCTCAGGATTCTGCATCATCAATAAGTTCCCCTGGTGAAGCTTAGGCTCACCGAAGTGAGAAAAGCTCCATCAATCTAAACGCACACTTACAGATGTTATCAGGCATCCTTCACTCCCTGAAAGGACAGCTTTGATCAGGAGGTAGAAGCCAAGAAGGGTCAGAGTGGCCAGAGTGGCTAGGAAGGGACACTTATATTTCTTATAAATCACAGTATCACAAACGAGATAAATATATCCCTTCTTGCCACTTCTATTCAACATTGTACTGGAGGTTATAACTAGGGCAATTACATAAGAAAAAAAAAAACTAAAAGGCATCCTAGTGATAAAGGAAGAAGTAAAACTATCTCTATTCACAGATGACATAATCTTATATACAGAAAATCCTAAGAAATTCACTAGAAAAAATTAGAACAAATAAATGATTTTAGCAAGGTTGTAGGATATAAGATGAATATAAAATATTAATTGTATTTCTTTCTCTCTTTTTTTTTTTTTTTTGAGACAGAGTCTCACTCTTTTGCCCGGGCTAGAGTGCTGTGGCGTCAGCCTAGTTCACAGCAACCTCAAACTCCTGGGCTCAAGCAATCCTTCTGCCTCAGCCTCCCGAGTAGCTGGGAGGACAGGCATGTGCCACCATGCCTGGCTAATTTTTTCGATATATTTTTAGCTGTCTGATTAATTTCTTTCTATTTTTAGTAGAGACGGGATCTCGCTCTTGCTCAGGCTGGTTTCGAACTCCTGAGCTCAAACAATCCGCCTGCCTCGGCCTCCCAGAGTGCTAGGATTACAGGCGTGAACCACCATGCCCGGCCTTAATTATATTTCTATAAGTTTGCAAAGAACAATCCAAAAATGAAGTTAAGAAAATAATTCCATTTATAATAGCATTAGTAAGAATAAAATACCTAATAATAAATTTAACAAAAGAAGAAAAACTCTGAGAACTGTAAATCATTGTTGAAAGAAATTAAAGAAGATCTAAATAAATGGAAAAAAATCCCATGTTCATAGATCAGAAGATGTAACATTGTTAAGATGGCAATACTCCCCAAATCTATCTACAAATTTAATTAAATTTAAATTTAATTTAATGCAATCCTTATCACAATCCCAGCTGACTTCTTTATAGAAATTGACAGGTGATTCTAAATCTCTTATGGAATTTCAAAGGACCTGGAATAACCAAAACCATCTTAAAGGTGAAGACCAAAACTGGAGGACTCACATTTCTTGATTTCAACATTTACTACAAAGCAATGGCAATCAGGACAGTGTGGCACTTGAACAAGGATAGAGGTATAGATCAATGGAACAGAATTAAGAGTCTAGAAAAAAACCTATACATCTAAGATCAACTGATTTTCAACAAGGGTGCCAAGACCATTTGATGAGAAATGAACAGTGTTTTCAAGAAATGGCACTGGGACAACTGGACAGCCACATGCAAAAGAATGAAGTTGATCACTTACCTCACGGCATAAACAAAAATTTATTCAAAATGGATCAAAGACCTTCTACAAGTTTCCTGAGAAAAACATTACAACTCTTACTGGATGAGTCAAGTAATCCAACACCCAACTCAGGACCTTGTACCTGACTCAGCCAGGCTGGAACTCTCTTATTCCTCTCCTTTGAAATGATGCGATACCTGCTGTGGAAGACAATTCTAGAATGAAGCAGCAAATGGGAACTAACTGCGATGGGCGCTTTATATAATGGTGGTGGAAGTGTTTGGGGCAGGTAGAAGGGAGCCTTTGCCAAGTATATATCTGTATTCATACATAATATACTACTTCAACCATCAAAAAAATAAAAAATGAAAAATGAAAAATAAAAAATAAATGGATCAAAGACCTAAATGTAAGGAAGTGAAACAAGAAAACTGTCAGAAGAAATGACCTTGGTTTTGGCAAAGCATACTTAGATATGAGCTATTCTTAGATATGACCCTTATGACCTTTGATTTGGCAAAGGATTCTTAGGTATGACACCAAAAGCACTCCTCATCAAATATATAAATTGGATTTCTTAAAAATTAAAAACATTTGTGCTTCCAAGGACACCATCAAGAAAGTGAAACCACAGAATGGGAGAAAATATGTGCAAATTGTATATCTGATAAAGAACTTTGATCCAGACTGTATAAAGAACTATTACAACACAGTCATCAAAGGACAAATAATCTAATTAAAAACGAGCAAAGGATTTCAATAGACATTTCTCCAAGGAAGAGATGCAAATGGCCATCAAGCACATGAAAGGTGCTGACCTCATTAGTCATCCGGGAAATGCAAATCAAAACCATAGTGAGATACTACTTCACTCCTACTAGGATGGCTATAATTGTTTTAAAAAGTAGAAAATAATGTTTGTTGGCAAGGATGTAGAGAAATTGGAACGCTCACACACAGCTGGTAGAAATGTAAAATGGTGTGTCACTTTGCAAAACCATCTGTCAGTTCCTCAAATAATTAAATGTGGAATTACCATTTTACCCAACAGTTCTACTTTTAGGTATGTACCCAAGTAACATTAAAATGTATGACCACACAAAAACTTGTACACCTATGTTTATAGCAGCATTTTTCATAATAGTCAGTATGTGGAAAAAACCCAAATGTCCATCAATTGGTGAATGGATAAAGAAAATGTGGTGTATCCACAAAATGAAGTTTTATTCAGCCACAAATAGGAATCAAGTACTATTAGATGAGCTTTGAAACACCATGCTAAGTAAAAGAAGTCAAAGAAGTAAAAAAAAGACCACATATTACAGTATTCCATTTATATGAAAGTCCAGAATAGGCAGATCTATTGGATAGATTAGTGGTTGCTTAGGGCTTGGGGTGGGAGGTGGAAGGGTAGGGGTCTAGCAAGGTATAGGAGGGCGATAGCTAAAGAGTTCCAGGTTTCATTCTGAGGTGATGAAAGTCTTCTCCTTATTTTTTTTTGAGACAGAGTCTCACTCTGTTGCCCGGGCTGCAGTGCCATGGCATTACACAGCCTAGCTCACAACCTCAAACTCCCAGGCTCAAGCGATCCTTCTGCCTCAGCCTCCCGAGTAGCTGGGACTACAGGCATATGCCACCATGCCCGGCTAATTTTTTCTATGTATATTTTTAGTTGTTCAGCTAATTTCTTTCTAGCAGAGACTGGGTCTCGCTCTTGCTCAGGCTGGTCTTGAACTCCTGAGCTCAAACAATCCTCCTGCCTCGACCTCCAGAGTGCTAGGATTACAGGCGTGAGCCACTGTGCCCGGCCATGAAACTCTTCTAACATTGACTGTGGTGATGGTTGCACAACCCCACAAACTAAACACCATTGAATTACACACCTGCATGGGTGAATTGTATGGTATGTGGATTATATCTTAAGAAAGTTGTTAAAAAAATTGGAAGGGGTGGGGAGAGTCCACAGCTATGTTCAGTTCTTCAAGGGGTCTTCTAGGAAGACCATTCCAGAAGCACTAACTTTGACAGCTTTCCATGAGGGCCATGATGAATTTCAAGGCTTGGCCACAGGGATGATCATTCTTTAAGCAAAAATTTCTTCATTTCTCTCATTTAATAGACATTTATGTAGATCAAAATCTGATGATGTCAAACCTCAAGCTCAGAGCAACAGAAGGGAATGAACCACTAGAAGCTGGGATTCTGCCTGGGGACTAAGGATGGGTTACTCCTGACTGGGGTCTAGCCCATCACTGCAATCACTCACCAGTCTGCTCTGACCGGCTGAAGTCAGCAGCTATTTGTGGTGGACATAAGTTTCATTTGACATTTCTACCGACTTCAGAACCTTTTGACAATAGAACAAGTCACAAGGAGACCAATATTAAATACTGAACCTCCTCCCCACTCCTTTCCAAGTCCAAGTTTCACATTATGATCTTTATTTCTAAAAAAAGAAAATAAAAATTTAAAAATCCCTCCAGCAACACATCATCACTGTGACCCTCAGTCACTACAGCAGCACTTGTTACTTACCGGTGGTTCTCAACACTGGCTACATCTGTGAGTCTCCCGAGCAGCTTTAAAAAAATAGCAATGTTACCAAAGGTCTGGCACTTGTGCCTGGGTCTGCATCAGAAGAACAAGTGGTTTGAGGAGAAGGAAAAGGGAGTTTGTCAATTTGTTAGCAAATGAGGAGTCAGCAGACTCGTGTCTTAAAGTACCACAGTCCTGTCCCATAAACAGAAATACAGAGCTTTTAAAGGGAGTTTTCAGCTTGGGGCTATTGCTGTTTAACTGTAGTTGATGGTCTTGATTGACCCATCTCTGGGGAAGATGATCTTGTCACCTCTGTTGTTGAGCCATCTCCTGTGGTACAAAAAACAAAGGACACTCCCCTGCCCCCTTGATTATTGGCCTTGGGCAGGGATGCAGGTTTTATAATAATTCCCAAAAAAAGTAGGGGGAGGTTTTAAAGAGACAACTCGTAAGACATTTTACCCTTTTTCAGGCCATTCTCTCTGTTACAGCAACACCTGGGCTCTGCCCTAGACAAATTGAAACCAAATCTCTTTTGGGGGTAAGACCTGGGCATCTGAGTGTTTTACCAGCCCCAGAGGTGATTCTAATGCACAGTGGGGTATTGAGAATCACTGTCATGGGGGCGAGATAATGCAGGCCCCCTGCTAAAGTGACGGTTGGTAGGAACTTGGAGTCCCAAATGTCAATTCTCAAGCCAGGGATCCAGGCACTAAACAATGCTGTCATTGTTTACAGCTCTTATGGAACATAATCCTTCATCTAATCTCCTTAGTTTTTAGCCTTAGTTTCTAGATGTGTAAGCGTCTCCAGAGATGTGAGGATCTTGCCAAGGTTTCCTGATTTTGTCCTTGTCCCCAAAAGATTCAGGAGCTTCCTCTGGCAAGAGCCCTCCCCCTTGACTGTCACCGGCCCAGCCCCAGGGGAGGGAGCAGTGAGGCCTTTCCAGCTGTGCCCCTCCTCACTCAACTCTGAGGCCGCGTTTGCTCTTCACAAACGGCGGACAGGCCACAGACGCCACCCAGATTGTACAGAATTTGCCAACGTCATCAAAATGTCAGCTACCCAAAACCAAATTGGGGCGATCGAAATGCCAGACTGGGTGCCTGAAATATCAACTGATTTCATTACTGCAAGCTTCTTCATGGAGACTTTGGAGTGGACACTGGATGGTATTTAAAAGGACATTAAAACCCTGCTGCAGAAACACAAACTTTCTTTTTTGCACACCCGTCAGCTCTCTTCCTTCATACCCCTTCCCAAAGAGGCAAAGCCAGACACGTCTGCTCAGCAGCTACGTGGGTCATACCAGAAATTCCACAGCGCAGAGCGGCGGACGCCAACCGTGTGATTTGCTTCCAGAGCAGCAGACTCATACAGCCAAGCCTGTGCAGAAACGTGCTGGGTGTGTGTCATAAACAACAAGCACAGGGCACCTCAGCAGGTCGGTATTGAGCTAAGATAAAATCACAGAATTTGCTGTGCTGGAATTTGCTCAGAGGGCAACTTTTTCTAGTCCATGTAAGGCCCAGAGGTAAAAAGAGGATTGGTGGCCAAGGCCACACAGAGAGGCAGAACCAGGGTGGAGACGTCAGGAGGGGGAGGGGGAGGGTTGTTTTGGTCTCCCGATCCAGTGTTTTCCTCACAAACATCAGTCTTCCTCTTCCTTATTTTTAATGTTTTCACTGTGTGTTTTATTTTATGTATAAATATATCACCCTCAGCCCGAGGTGCTGGGTCCCCGCTGGTGTCCTCCAGCCATAGACAGCAGAACAGCCCCATGGATGTAGAGGACACAGCGACCCTAGAAGTAGGAGTCTCAATTCCCACCAGAGAGGCCCACCAGCCAGCCTGCCCACACGCCACTCTCCTCAGGGGCTGGTCTCCACCTTGAGAATCCTGTGCAGCGGTTAGCTCATTTAGTGACGTAGGCAACACAGTTACTTCAGAGGGAACACAAGGAAGTCCTGTCCCTCAAGGTCAAATCTCCACAGGGCTTCCATGAGGCCTGTGTGTGCGTGTCTGGCCGGGTGGAGGAGGACGGCAGGTTAAGAGGCCATCTGATTAAACCTGACTTCAAAGCTGGCTGAGCTGAGGGCTGTAGCTGTGAGGCCACGAGCAGAAGAACCTGGCCCTGCGGGCTTGTTTGCCCACATCTTGGGGCACACCCCGGAGAACTTTTTGAAGAGCATCTTCATCCTGTTTGCTGGACACCGCCCTTTCATAGAGGAGTTAATTTACAAGAAGACCTGCTGGCCACAGGCCGACAGGGACAGAGGCAGAGCCGGAGCTGCCCTCTGCTCAGGGACAGCGTGCTCGGTCCACCGGCCTCCTGCAATCCTAAACCCCTCTCCATCCCTGTGATGCTCCCAGGAGCAGCACATTCCCATCAGTCCTTTCCTTGTTGGACACAGTCGTTCTCAACCTGGGAGGGGACAGGTGGGGAGCACACCCTGAGGACACTGTAGGTGGGGGTGGGGGTGGGCCCCGTGTGATTTTTAAAAGCCAAGCTCCAGGGGTGCATCTTGCCACTGGCTGAGCTCAGCCTGGGCCCTGCAGTGAGATAAGACCTTGAAGCTGGAATGGCCTGTTTTCTCCCCAGCACTGTACCCCTCTTCCCGGAAGCCTGGGGCAGTCAGCCTGCCTCCTGGAGAATCAGGACTTCCTGGCAGGATACAGAGGTACAGAAGGGAGACTGTGTGGTCTTCACTTCCCACACTCCAAACACAAGCGGGGCATAGAGGTGCACCAGGACAGAGACGGCTGGCTCTGGGACCCCACCCCAAATGGGGTCCGTGGACTGAGATAAGAGGAAAAAGTGTTAGGTACCACCTTGGGGGAGGGGAGGGGACCATGAGTCCATGGGAGGAAGAGCAGGATGAGGAGATGCTGCTGACTCCTTGGTGGCAGTGCCTGGGAGCCAGCAGTCCAGAGACCACCGCTCGCTCACGGCCTCACTCAGTAAATAAACACTTACTGAGGGACTGACTACCTTGCACCAGGCTCTGCCCTGGGCACTGGAGTCCGCAGTGAGCAAAACAGACCAAAGCCCTTCTTCAATAGGAGCACACTCCAGTGGGAGAGAATGACCCAGTTGCCCTTCCCCCCCAGTTGAGGGTCTCCCAGAAGGCTCTAGCACCTCCCCCAGTAGGAGGAGGTCCCCACCTGAGCCCAGAGACCTCGTGGGG
>RJWJ010033406.1:0-17955 GCA_004363605.1 Indri indri | reverse complement strand
GGGGACCCCCACCACTCTTGGAGAAAGACCGTCCTCAGCTCAGCAGAATGAGGAGAGGGGCCCTGGAGTTAACCGTCAGAAGTTAATATTCCAGGCAAGGAGTTCCAGGAAGGGTTTAAAGAGAATGGTGTGCTCAAACTGATCATTATAAAAGATTTGCAGCAGGAATCTTATTTCCTTATGTATTTTTGTAGTTTGGGAAAATCTGTGTTTGTGTTTGTGTGTGTGTGTGTGTGTGTGTGTGTGTGTGTGTGTGTGTTTGTATGCATGTTCTCTGGAACTTTGTCTGTGAAAATGCTGAGAGGTCTGGGTTTCCTCAGAGAGGATTTGCATTTCCTTCTGACAGGCTCTTGGAGACACAACCAACCCAGGACCATTCTAAACCATACTTTTGGATTCAGATGTTGGAGGTTAGAAAAAGGATGTGAATTCCAGCCCTGAATCTACAGGAAGATAGGCATGTGGTTAGAAATTCTTTTTCCTACTCCACTTAGAACCAAGACTGAGAGAGGCATTTATCCTCTCCCCCGTCACTCTACAGGGTGGATTTTACTTTTTCACTAAGAACCTAGCCTTTAAGGGCACTGGCAGCTTCATGTGGGGGTCTCCAATCCCACCCACCCTACTTTGATCTGAGACGGTTTTGACTGAGACGATTTCATGTAGATTTCACATGAAACTCAAGTTCTAGATCATGAGGGGTCCTCAGAGCCCCCAAGCCCACACCAGATTTAGCCCCAAGTCATGTGTCTTGTCACTTCTGGCCCCCAAGGATTTCAGCTACCCGCCTGCCAGTTTATTCATTCATTTAAAAGATGAATCTTTTTTATTTCATCAGCATTTTTAGGTGTTCTATACCAAGAGGCATCTAGTCTGTCATATTACTAGAAACAAATAGAAACTTTAGCCTTTTCAATTGAGTTAATTAATGCAAGTATAAATAAATAAAACATACTTTTAAAACATGTTCACATTCATAAACTCACAAATCATAAAGGAGGATGCTCTTACTGTATCTGATATTTAGTTCAGAAAAATACACACACACAGTGGCAGAGTGTATTTCCAAGGATGGCCACAACACTATGTCCCATTCCACATGTGTCTTACAATGTGGCTTTGGCCCTCCTCCCAGCAAAAGGTAGGCTCTATGTCCCCTCACCCTGAAACTGGGCATGCCCTTGGGATAACCTCAACTAGTAGAATAAGTGGAAGTGATGCTATGTGACATCCAAGGTGAGATCAGAAAAACGCCATACACTCCTGCTTTGCTGTCTGGGGACACTTGCTCTTGATACTGAGCTGCCATGTTGTGAGGAAGCCCAAATTAGCCTGGGTGGAGAGCTGAGTTCTCAGTTGACAGCCAGCATGAGCCACCAGACAAATGGGTAAAGATTCTTCTAGATGATTCCAACTTTCAATCATCAGGTTATCCCCCACCTTTGAGTATTCCCAGCTGAAGGCCCACACATCATGGAGCAGAGATAAGGCATCTCTGCTGTGCTCTGCATGAATTCACGATCCACAGTGCCTGCGAGCAGAATAAAGGGGCTCCTTTATGCCAGCAGGTTTTGAGTGGTTTGTTACATGGCAGTAATAACTGAGGAAGGAAATAGTGTTTGTGTGTGTGTGTGTGTGTGTGTGTGTGTGTGTGTGTGTAGATTTAATGAAAGGCATAGAATATGGAATTAGACTTCCCCACCTAATGGTTTCATGACTCCAATAAATCATTTATTTCATACCTCTGTTTTCACATCTGATTGAAAACAATGGTGTTGGTGGTAATCATGATAATATTCACAATAATACTGGCTATACCTACCTTACAGTACTGTTAAATTAGCTATGAAAAGCACTTTCATAACTATAAAACACTATGAAGATGTAAAATATTATTATTCTGATTTCTGAAATGCTATTAGAACATTTTTATTAGAACATTTTTATTGAAACTGAACCAGAATCTGTCTGCAACTTCCACCAATAACATTCTCTGAAAGCACAGAAACAAGCCCAATTCTTCTTCCACATGGCAGTCCTTTAAGTATTGGAGAATAGCCCCAATGCCATTCCTAAGGCTTCTTTCCAGGTTAAATGTGCTTAGTATTCTTTGTTTCCCCAACTGTAGGTCACATGTCATATAGCACCATGTGTTCAGTTGTGGCCTCACTGGGCTTCTGCAAAGGTTTGGCTTCTCCAGGTCTCTGGACGGAGGCTGACAAGTGCCCGGCTCTCAGACAACTCTGCGTATCGTGAGGGAAGCAGACTCCATCTGCAGCCTGCACACAATGCCAGGCCGCTGTCCCGCCCTCGGCCCCACACCCCATCCCTAAACCAGCTTTGGCTCCCTGCTGCTCCTTCTTGCTGTAGACCAGTTAAAATGGGCCTTGAACAACGCAAAAAACAAGAGAGTGGGGGAAAATTTACACCTCAAACCTGAACATCAGTGAGATCTCATTTTCGCCTATGGAAAGCATATGAATTAGAATGACAGAATCATTTAGGTCTTGGGTTTAGATAACTTCTTTCCTCTGAAATGCTTAGGGCACTGTACTGGGAACTTTTAATCAATCAACATGTGATAGGGCTCAGCTTCTCAGGGCTTTGCAAAGGCCATTTCACTCACTTGGGTTCAGCTCTCCCTCCCTTGCAATACAACCATCTCTCATCTGTTGTACATCCATGGGGCCCTCTGGCATGCCGTGTAAGTGGAGAGTGCTAAGGAGAAGCAGACTCACAGACGGTAGAGCCAAAGGAAACCACAGAGGCAGTCCACTCCATCTCCTTCATTTTATTTTTTATTTTTTATACATTTATTTATTTATTTATTTATTGAGACAGAGTCTTGCTCTGTTGCCTGGGCTAGAGTGCCGTGGCATCAGCCTAGCTCACAGCAACCTCAAACTCCTGGGCTCAAGCAATCCTTCCTGCCTCAGCCTCCCGAGTAGGTGGGACTACAGGCATGCGCCACCATGCCCGGCTAATTTTTTCTATATATTTTTAGTTGTCCAGTTAATTTCTTTCTATTTTTTTAGTACAGACAGGGTCTTGCTCTTACTCAGGCTGGTCTCGAACTCCTGAGCTCAAACAATCCTCCCGCCTCGGCCTCCCAGAGTGCTAGGGTTACAGGCGTGAGCCACCGTGGCCCCTTTATTTTAAAGACAAAAAATCTGTAATCCTGAGAAACAACTTCCTTAAGGTCACAGCTAGTTAGGAACAGCACTAGACAACTTTTTTTATTCCTTTCATGTGGAAAGCAGAAGAAAAATCATACAAGGCTACTTGGCACTCCCGAGAGAGAGAACTTAAAGGAACAGGACATTTCTGCACATCTATCTTAGCTTTTGCATAAAAACCTACAAGTTTCCCAGAGAAGAGCAACCATAATGATTAGGGAATGAAAGGACCAACTGTAGACAGGATCAAATAGCTCAGCCAACTGGCTTAGCTCTATCAGTCATGATTTAAAAGGGTGGGACAAGACAAGAGTTTAGTGTTTTACAGTTGTTAAGTATTGTGAAGGAAAAATAATTCAAGTGCCACAAGGGAAGATAATTGGGCAGTAGGGATGAACAAGCTGAAATCAAGAAAGAAAAATTAAGATGGAGCATTATGAGAACACTGCCCAGCACAGACTCCCACAGGGCACCGTGGATACTTTACTGCAGATAATAATCTTTATTCGGGCAGTAAAAAGAGCCTACATGATTCTTTTCCTTCTTCAGCTTTTGTGATTATTTATAAGATATACATATATATACACAGAGAGAGAGACAAAGACAATATTCAAACACTCCTACAGTTATAAAAATCCCTCCCTAAAAGCCTGTTCTATCCTTTTTAATTAATACCAAAAGCAATTAAATCATGGTGTGCTTCCATTACCTGCCAAGTTTTGTTATTTTTAAAATACAAAAACATGGTTTCAGATTCTACTATTTTGTCCATACATAGCCTTTCAAAGGTGGTTTCCTTGGTTTCCCCATACATGAACTTTCAGCCAGGAAGTCAACAACAACAACAAAAAAAACCAAACCTGCTTTGAGATGACTTTCTTTTCATTGATAAGGCTCTCCTTTAAGGGATGCCCACCTGTGCGCCCTTTACCTGAGGCCTTCTCCAGAGGGAGCAAGAAAAGATCCAAAAAGAAGTGGTGGGCAAGGTCACCAACACTGCGACGCACAGGCAGCCGGCCTTGGTGACGGCTCCGGCTGGCCTCCACTAGGCTTTCCTTCCTTTTGGACATCTAGGAACTTACTAGGCACATGTGGCTTCTTGAAAAATATTCTATTTATTCTGCTAGGAGAGGTAGCAGCCCCAGTCATGGGATGAGGGGGTGTATTGTTGACTTTGGGTACACTCAAGTCATCAGCAGCAGAGTCCCCAACACTTGTTGTGACAAACAGAGTTAAGCAGACCTCGAAGGTGATCCTCAAATGCTGGGCCAGGAGACAGTTCAAGGTGCCCAACACCTTCCCCAGCTACAAGAATTTTTTGAATGATATAAGCCAGTACATCTAAAGGGTTTTTTAAAAAGAAAATATCTGGTGTTCAATGATTAATATTCACAATGAAGAGTCCACAACTTTCCTAGATAAAAACTAGCCAACATCACTTCCTTTAAGCAAAAAGATCTCCTTTACAAGCTGACATTTATCATTAATACTTGAATAAGCACCTTCATTATATGACAGCACTGAGCCAGCTGCTATGGAAGACACACAAAAGTATAAGAAAATCTTCGCCTTGAGAATTTTACAATTTATTGGAGATACAAGACAAATATGTGTGAAAAGAGAAACACCAAAGGCAGTGAATGAGGAATGCACTAATGTCAAGTGAGGGAAGGCATCAGCAGCAAACTCTAGAATACTCATATGTACTAGTGATGAGGCCCATACATTCCAGAAACCAAGAAAACACCCACAAGCCAAAGGGAGAGAGAGCAACTGAGACTTTATCCTGGTGTCAGGAAATACCAAACACAGCTTCCAAGTTGGAATACACTCTGCATCCTTTTACTGACAGCACACCTACCCTCACTTTGCCCACATGCCAGAACATAATTACCTCCCAGAGGTAGAGCAGAGGTTGCTCAGGATCAGCCCACTGCCTTGGGAAGTATGGGCAGATAGAGAAGCCAATGCACCATGGACCATCTTTCCCCCAGGCTATGTTAGGCTGATAATGCTGTGTTTCAAATGTTTGTCAAGAGCAACTAAAGGTGTTTTCTCTTCCTCTCTCCACCCTGTCTGTAAGGATGACTAATGATTTGCTCCACGGGGGCCCTGGAAATCGCCCTCTTTACCCACTCCTCCAAGGTGCCCTGGTTCCTATCAGCTCTGGTCCTCACCTCTCAGAGGGCACTGAGGTGTGATGGAATTCATTATAGAGTACAGAATCATAGAATCAAATAGTCCCAGTGTCTTTCAGATGTTAAATTCCTTCCACAACATTTTCCCCCAATGTTCATCAAATCAATCCAGTGTTGGGGAATTAAATACCCCAACAGACAAATTATTTCGTCTTGGAATGGTTCTGATTATTGAGAAGTTCTTCCTTACTTGGATTTCCCTGATACTTCTTTAAGTTGCTCCTAATTATAACTCTTGGGTCCACCAGATCCAGTCTAATATTTAAAGACAATTCTCAAGTCCTTTTGAGTCATCACTTCTGCAAGAGCAACAAACTTGCTTTCATTTTCCCATTTTCTCTCTTAATGATTTAAGATATCGGTTTGTTTGTGTCTCTCTTAAAACCTGATCTCTAAAAATGAAAAAACACTTGAGACATAAACTGTCCAATGCAAAGTAAAATAGAAACTCTTCACTCTAGATACTTAGATACTATAATTAATACACTCTAAGTCTGCATTCAACTCTATGTTTTGGCCACATGGCATGGCATGGGCCTACTGTAGAATAAAAACTTTTAGCTGCAAGTGCTTCCTACCTGCTGATGAAATAATTGATTTTCGTTTATTATACCTCCCTCATACAGTTGGACATTATCCCAGAAACTAGGTAAGAAAGTGACACCTTTCATGTTCTCTCCATCCTTTCTATTCGAGCTCCAATTATAGATTGAAATGACCATTTCAACAATCTAGGAAAAGAAACACCGTTCCTGACCAAGAAACCTCCATGGCAAGATGTCTAGGATGTCAAAATGGGATTCTGTGATATGAGAATAAAGGCTGCAGCGGCCCCAAAGGACCCCAACACTGTTCCTGATCTCCACTCTGCGTCCTCCCTTCTCATGTCCCTAAGCCAATCAGAAAACCCTAGGAGAGGCCCCGAGGGGCAAGTGAACCTCTCTGGTGGATGAAAGAGAAGAGGGGAGATCGGCCCTGAACCAGCCATTCATTTCAGGCCTCTGAGATCACTAGACTGTACGACACTGAAGACGTGGACCATGTCCTGTGAAGCATCATAAGATACTGACTGAATGAGTGAATGAATGAATGCTGAAACTGTGTATCTCCCTCAGAGTCTAGAATTGTCTGGGAGAGAAAAGGTATTCAGATACTAGTTTAATGCATTAACTCAGTAGTTGTGATCCTAACATTTTATTACATGTGTTTGTAGTGAAGATCAGCTTTACAGCTTGTTAGAAAAATAAAATGTGAGCATAAAGCTGATTTAGAAATCTTATTACTGTCAAAAATAAATTTAAAAATAAGCTCACATGGAAGTGGAGGAAGGGAATAGAAAACATAGGGCAAAAACTTCTGTCACTTTCATGCAGAAGAACCTCCTGCAGCTCTCTCTTCGATTGTTGCATCAAATCCACATGCCTCAGCCTGACATTAAAGACACTGATAATCGGGGACCCTCCTTTCAACCTGTTATATCTCCCTCAGCTCACTTCCACCCTGGTGGGGTCACCCTGAACATCTATGATACTGCCCGAGAGATTTTGGTAGCCCAAAAGATCTTGCACCCCTTCTTCGGCAGGCTCCACTCAGCTTATCTTTCAAGATAACATTCGGAAAACCTCCTCTGAAAAGTCTTCTCTGGCTAACACCAGGCCATTCTGACTATCCTTTTTCTTTTCCTAATGCATATGGATGACTTATTTTATTTTATTTGAAGACAGAGGCTCACTCTGTGACTCGGGCTAGAGTGCGGTGGCATCATCATAGCTCACTGCAAGCTTGAACTCCTGGGCCCAAGCTATTCTCTTGCCTCAGCCTTCCCAGCAGCTGGGACTACAGATGTGCACTACTAGGCCCAGCTAATTTTTCTATTTTTTGTAGAGATGGGGTCTCGCTCTTGCTCAGGCTGGTCTGGAACTCCTGACCTCAATCAATCCTCCCACCTTGGCCTCCCAGAGTGCTAGGATTACAGGCGTGAGCCACTCCACCCAGTCATGGACAATCTTTAAGAGAGTATGTTGGCTATCTTTTTTACCAAAGAAGGACACTTTTAAGCAGTAAGATACTACCAAAATAATGAATTATTGTGACTATTTTTAAACTTATGTTTGTCTTGCCTTACCAAGGGCTAGAGCGGTAGTCTTTATATATTTTGTATTTCTTAAACATGACAGATGAAACAGTTAAACAAAATAGTTGCTGGATGATGCTTTGGTGTGGGAGTTAGGGTTAATCTGACTGTATCTGCCCATAAGGATATCAATAAGTGCTTGGTGAGAAACAATAAATGTATGGAATGATTTATTTAAAAAAATAGTTGCTGGATGAATAAATGAATGAATAATACATTTCAGCATGTGAGTCGTCACTGTTGGAGCTGTCCAAGGTTCTAGCGCTAAGGATAATAAGCTTGGGCACAATCAGCTAGGCAAATGATGACTTCTGACAAATTCCGCTGACCCTCAACTCTGAAGAGAGCTCATCACCTGGTTACCATAATGATCATTAAATAGACTGATGTCCTTGTCACCCTCCCATACTTAGTCCTTTTTACCTCAAACACCTAAATTACCTTTTCATCACACCAACTCCTTACTCAAAAACCCATAATAAGTAAGGGCTCCCTGCGGCCTGCAGTAATGCTCACACTGAGTAGCAGTAACAGAGTAGAAAGTGGGAGTTTTGTCATCGAGATACTAAAGCACATCTTAGAAGAGTGGCTAACACACCAGATTTTTAAAAATTACTGTGAGTAATGGAATATTTCTGATTAATGTGTGCTATGGACTAAATTGTACCCCCCAAGATTCACGTACTGAGGCCCGACTGCCCACTGTGATGACATTTGGAGATGTGACCTTTGGGAGGTGATCAGGTTTAGATAAAGTCATGAGGGTGGAGCCCTCATGACAGCACTAGTGCCTTTTTAAGAAGAGACACCAGAGAGAGCCTCCTCCTCCTCTCTCTCTCTCTCTCTCTCTCTCTCTCTCTCTCTCTCTGGTATACGAGGACATAGTGAGAAGGCAGCCATCTGTAAGCCAGGAAAATAGCCCACATCAGAACCCAACCATGCTGGCAGCCTGATCTTGGACTTCCAGCATCCAGAACTGTGAGAAAATAAATTTCTGTTGTTCAAGCACCCAGTCTATGGTATTTTGTTATGGCAGCTCAAGCAGACTAAGACAATGTGTATAACCCTTATTAACTGTATGAAGACACAACCATACACACACCTGATCACATAACTCAAGCACACACATTGATAAGTACTTCTCTAGTCTGTCGTTTCCACCTATGAACAAGTAACTGCTATGGACATTATCCTCCCCACTGCCCAGCTTAAACAAGTAATAATCTAAACAAAATACATTAAACATCTATCTTCAGATACAAGCAGTGCAGGAGTATAATCCTTGAGAAAAAATGAAATGATGGGGTAAGTTCTATGGTTACCATGACTATCTGCCTGAACATAATTTCCTGGTTGTAGCATAAGAAGGAGGCCAAACAAATCCTGGTAGTCTTGCCAAGTTGATGAGACAGAGATTGAGGTTTGAGAAGACCAAGGCAGCCAAAACTTTCAGGGTAGAATAGGGAAAATGAGTGAGCCAAATGAAGAAAGAGCTCCAGAAATCTGCATAGGGGTCACCTCAAGTCTTTGCCTGAATACTAATCTGTACATGCACAGGGTGGAGTCCCATCATGGTGGAAAAAACAATTTCAGAGAGCTGTAAGTGAAAAAATTCCCAGAGCTCAAGCAGATCTGAAAATCATTTGAGTTCCTGTCAAGTAGACAAACCTCAAAGCATTCACAAAGCATTCATTGGAGACACCAGAAGCATCATAGCTTAGGAATGTGGCAAACAAGTTCTAGAATTAAGTACACTGCAGACCTGCCCTAAAAACAAAAACAAAATGAAAACTTTAAGACAAGCCTCAAGATCGATCTGATCTTCATGTGACTGCCTATCAAAACAAAGCCAGTCACTCTTTAAAGGAATATGATAAAATCAAGCATTCAACAAAGTAAATTCATAATATTCACTTTCCAATACAAATAATTATTAGATATGCAAAAAGGCAGAAAAATTGTGACCCGAAACCTCAAGGAAAATCAGTCAGTGGATACGAACCTAGAAATGCCAGATTCAGTGAGGAATTTGCAGATAAGAATGTAAAACAACAAATTGTAAATGTTACAACAATGCATAAGTATTTCAAAGAAAACAAGAACATATGAGGAGAGGTGGAAAATATAGACAAAAACAACACGACTCATCCGGAGATAAAAATACATTATTTGAAATGAAAAGTTCATTTGACAGAATTAAGAGCAGATTAAACACTGCAAAAGAAAAAAAAATCAGTGAACTTAAAGACACAGCAGTAGAAATTACCCTAATGAAGTACAGAAAGAGAAATTTTTAAACAGACGAAAACAAAATACCAGCACCTCATAAACCAGTAGGACAATATCAAGCTGTCTAACATATGTGTATCTGTATCCCCAGAAAGGGGAAGGGGGACAAAAACAAATTTGAAGACATAATGGATGAACTTTTCCAAATTTTATAAAAATCATATATGTACATATCAAGGACATGGAACACACAGTCCAAGCACACAGTCTAAGCAGTCTGTGAGTAAGTGAGTTAAAAAATCTCACGAGGACAGGTTATTATCAAATTTTTGGAAGCCAGTCTCAAAGAGCATGTATTTAAGAAGAGCCAGAAAGTGAGCTGCTCAGTCCAGTCCACACTGAAGGTGAGGGAGGATGGTTAAGCTTGACCTCCTGGATGCAGGAGAAATGCCTCCCCCCCTTAGAGTATTTTAAGGCAAATCATAGGCAACATAGCATTGATATGAACATTTTTATAGTTCTTGATACATATTGCCAAATTGCATTCCAGAGGATTGTAGCAGTTAACTGTAGGACTAGCAATGTATGGAAAAACTTTCATTGTACTTTTTTATGTTTTGTTTTTAGGCGGAAGTTCATTTTAATTTGCGTTTATTTAATGACTTAGTTGAGGTGACTTTTTTCATGTTTTTAAATTAAAAATATCGTGCCTTGTTAAAAAAAAGAAAAAAATAAATAAGAAGAGCCAGAGAGAAAAAAGACACACAATACAGAGAAACAAAGGTAAGATTTACACAGACTTTTTATCAGAAATATTGTCAGGTGGAGGAAATGGAATAGCATCTTTTTTTTGCTTAACATATCTTTTCATTTTAATTTTTGTTTTTTAATTGAAATAAACATTATATATATTTAGGATATACAACATGATATTTTGATATGTGTATACCTTGTGGAATGACTAAATCAAGGTAATTAACACATCCATGACCTCAAATATTTATCATTTTTTTATGGTGAGAACATTTAAAATCTATTCTCTTAGCAATTTTCAAGTATACAATACATTGTCATGAACTACAATCACTGTGTTGTACAACAGTTTTCCTGAAATTATTTCTCCTAACTAAAGTTTTGTACCCTTTGATCCATACAGACTTCTTATCAGAAATAATGCAAGTCAGAGGACAATGGAATGACATCTTTAAAGCACTGAAAGGAGACTAAACCTGTCAACCTAGAATTCCAAATCCAGTGAAAATATCAAAATGAAATAAAAAATAAAGTCAGGTAAATATTTTTTGAAAGTTGAGAAAATTTGTTGCCAGAAAACCGTCATTACAAAAAATGTAAACTTATTCGGAAAGAAGGAAAATAATACCAGATGGAAACTTGGAACCACCCAAAGGATGAAGAAAGTTAAAAATGGTAAATATGAGAATAAATGTAAAAATCATTCTTCTTATACTTTAACTTTTTAAAAGACAACTGTATTTAAAAAAACTAACAACAACAACATATTGTGGGTTTTATAACATATACGGAAGCAAAATGTATGATAACAATAACACAAATGACAGGAGAGGAAAACACAGAAGTATATAATTTTAAAGTTTTTATATTATATATGAAGTGATACAGTGGTATTCAAAGGTAGACTGCGTGAAGTTAAAGATGCATATTATAAACCCTAGAACAAATATCTCTCTTGCACACATACAAACACACACACAAACACATACATAAGGTACAGCTATCAAGCCAATGGTGGAAAGAAAATAAAATACTACAAAATACTCAAACAAAAAAAGATAGAAAAAGAGGAAAATATAAACAAAGAACAGATGAAACAAATTTGAAGAGAAAACAAATAGAAAGATGGTAGATTTAAACCCAACTAACTACATCAATAATTATATTAAATGCAAATGACCTAAACAGTCCAATTAAAAGGCAGAGATTGTCAGTCAAATAAAAAATCCAAACCTAAAAGCATATGCTGTCTACAAGGAATATACATTAAATATAAAGTCAAAGATAAGTTAAAACTAAAAAGATGTAAGAAAGGTATATGATGCAAACACTAATCAGAAGAAACCTGGAATGTCTTATGTTAGTATCGGAACAATGAATATAACCAAGGATAAATAGGCACATGTCATAATGATCACCTCCTCAAAAAGACGTAATAATCCTCAATGTGTATGTGCAGAGCAGTTTTAAAATACAGGAAACAGGCTGGGCATGATGGCTCACGCCTGTAATCCTAACACTTTGGGAGGCTGAGGAGGGAAGATTACTTAAGGTCAGGAGTTTGAGTCTAGCCTGAGCACCCCATCTCTACAAAAAATAGAAAAATTAGCTGGGCCTTGTGGTGCATTCCTATAGTCCCAGCTACTCAGGAGGCTGAGGCAGGAGGATCACTTGAACCCAGGAGTTTGAGGTTGCAGTGAGCTATGATGATGCAACTGTACTCTGGCCAGGGTGACAGAGCAAGACTCAGTCTCAAAAAAAAAAAAAAAATATATATATATATATATAGGAAGCAAAAACATATAGAAATGAAAGGAGAAATAGATAAATCCATAATCAGAGTTAGAGATTTCAACATTCCTCTCTCAGTAACTGATAGAACAAATAGACTACAAATTCAACCAAAATACAGAAGACTTGAACATTATCAATCATCCTGAACCAATGGACATTTACAGAACACTCTACCCCACTCAGCAGCATGTACTCAGAGAACTTACAGTCTACTCTGACCATAACAGAATGAAATTAGAAATCAGTGACACAAAGTTATCTGGTAAATCTCAAAATGTGCTGAAATTAAAATGCTTCTAAATAATTCACGGGTCAAATAAAAATCATAATCATATGTCAAATATCATGAATTGAATAACAAGGAGAACACACATATCAGAATATGTATCATGCAGCTCAAGCAGTTCGTATTGGGAAATGAATAGCTTTAAACACTGATGTTAGAGGAGAATAACAGTTCAAAATAAATTATCTAAGCTTCCACTTTATGAAAGCTAGAAGAAAGAGAAAATTAAACCCAAGTTAAATAGCAAAAAAAGAAACAATAAAAATAAAAGCAGAAATCAATAACATAAAAATGGAGAAAAATCAAGAAAAAAGTTGATTGTTTAAAAATGTAATTAGCAATAGCATTAAAAAACATGAAATATAACCGCGTGCGGTGGCTCACGCCTGTAATCCTAGCACTCTGGGAGGCTAAGGTGGGCGGATTGTTTGAGCTCAGGAGTTCGAGACCAGCCTGAGCAAGAGCGAGACCCCGTCTCTACTAAAAACAGAAAGAAATTAATTGGACAACTAAAACTATATATAGAAAAAATTAGCCGGGCATGGTGGTGCATGCCTGTAGTCCCGGATACTCAGGAGGCTGAGGCAGGAGGATTGCTTGAGCCCAGGAGTTTGAGGTTGCTGTGAGCTAGGCTGACACTCTAGCCCAGGCAAAAAGAGTGAGACTCTGTCTCAAAAAAAAAAAAAAAAAAAAAAAAAAAAAAAAAAAAAAAAAAAAAAAAAAAAAAAAAAAAAAAAAAAACATAAAAAGCATGAACCATAAAATAAAAAATTGGTAAATTGACCTTCATCAAAAATAAAAACTTCTGCTCTTCAAAAGACACCATTATAAAAATAAAAAGCCATGACACAAAAGAAAATATTCATAGTACATATGCGTAACAAAAGACTGATACCCAGAATATTTAAAGCATGTTTCCAGCCCAATAATAAGATAAACAATCAACTTTAAAAATGGCAATATAGGATAGTTACCAGAGGCCAGGAAGGATAGTGGGGAGGGGGGATAAGAGGTGTCGGTTGATGGGTACAAAAATACTATTAGATAGAAGGAATAAGATCTAGTGCTCGGTAACGTAATAGGGCAACTACAGTTAATAATAATTCATCGTATATTTCAAAATGACTAAAAGAATGGAATTGAAATGTTCTTAACACAAAGAAATGATAAATGCCTGAGGTGATGGATACCCCAATTATCCTGATTTGCTCATTATACATTATACGCTTGTATCAAAATATCATATATACCCCATAAATATGTATATCGATTATGTATCCATAATTAAAAATAAAAAAATTATATTTTATTTATTTATTTTGTAGAGACGGGGTCTCGCTGTTGCCCAGGCTGGTCTCAAACTAGTGGCCTCGAGTGATCCTCCCTTCTCGGCCTCCCAAAGTGCTGGGATTGAGCCACCACACACCCGGTCCCACTTTTATTGTTTAGATTGCTCTTTATTTTTTCACGTGAGCTCCTCTAATCTCCCAAGGTAGGCTGTTACCCTTTTCTATGCTGCCAACTCCCAGTTATTCCCAGAAGTTACATTCTATAAAGTTGCTGTGAATGCTGATTAGTGAACACTGAACCCTTGCTCCTAACAGAAACGCAGGGTTACTCCTGAGAGCCTCTGGTCACATTTCCCTTAAGCAGTCAATACATAACCCTGTTTTATATGTGTTTCTGTTTTAAAGACACCTTATTTAGTATATTTTGCTGATGCATTGAACTCACCATGAGCAGCACCCTAGCTCGTACCTGAGCAAAGCTCACCTAACACGTGTATTTCTCCACAAGGCACACCACAGCCTCATGGTGCCTAGTAACGCCAGACACCGCGTCAGCACTGTGCTTGGGGGCTATTTCAAAAAGCACCAACAAAAAGTAAGAAAATGCAAAAACAAAACAAAACAAAACACTAAATATACCACCAAAAGGACATTTATTTAGAGTATGAAAGATGAAACGGGAAGGTACAGCATTGCCTGGTACGACTTTAGCTGGGAACTGAGCTGGCTGCATTGTTCGATCTGCATTTTTCCCTGTCCTGTGCGTGTCTGTGAATGACCAGGAAAGCACCAGGAGTATTGATTTGGGGGTTATAGACAAATTTTAGCAGGTAGGTAAACCCATAAATACAGAATCTGTGAATAATGAGGATCAACTGTGCTTGACAACATCTAGCACAGTGCAACAGCACTTAGTAGGCATTCAATAAATATTTCTCCAGATCATTGGAAGGGCAAATAAAAGAAGGAACTAGCTCATGACTTCACTTAAATCTCTATCAAGAACCCTCGTTTAATATCCATTTTAGGAGGCGTATTCAGGCTGGAAGATAAGCTCTCCAAAAGTAAGTTTTTGATACACTTGCAGAGACAAATTGGAGGCGATTGCTTGGGAGAGGCTGAGGAGAATATCGCATACAAGCATCTGCTATTTGCAGCATCCATGAAAGAAAAGAGGTTTCTTATTATTTATTAGCAACCTGAAAGTTCCTTACTTCTGATTGGAGAGATGGAATAAAAGAAAAAAACAATGATTGTCATATTTCTAAACAAAGAGATATTTACTATTTTAATTCCTGAAGAGAAAATAGAGAGACAATACACATAACTTAATTTACCCCATTAGAAATTTCTAAGAACAATCCAGAAAGGGAGCAATCAAAGAAAAAATAGGAAGAGCACCAAAAAAGACTTTAAGTTATAATGCCCAGTGTTGGCAGACACGTGGGGAAATGAGCACTCTCGCACACTGCTAATGAGAGTGTAAATTCATACAAGTTTTCTAGGGGGCATTATTTATATATATACGGAGAACCTTAAAAGTACCTATATCCTTTGGTTCAGTAATTCCACTCCCAGGAACTCATCCTAAGGAAATAATTCAAGATGCGGACTAGGATTTATGTGCAATAATGTTCATTGATTGCAGTGTTATATAAAATAGAAAGACCCTGAAACAAACCAAACAACCAAGGAGGAATAGTTTAATAAACAAATTATGATACATCGTGTATAGCTCAGGTGTCAGGCTCTCCCTCCTCTACCCCGTATTTTCAAGGATGGAAGGAGAATGTTCTATCCTAAGGATACTCAAGGTGCTCATCTTGCCATTTCCAGCTCCACTGTGGACTGTCACTCACTTCACAGGTGATCTCCACATAGAGCACCTGGAAACAGCCACCTCCAAGGACTCCGCAGAGGCTGGATTTGGAGCTGCCACATTTCCATTTATTGACCTTCTAGTTTATTCTTCCTGCATTATGCCACAGGCTGTGAGTGTAATAGTTTTTACCAAAAGTTTGGATTAATTAAAGAAAATAATAAGTAGGAATGGAGAACCTAAAGCTATATGCTGGATGAATTTTCTCCAGTCTGTAGGATAAGCACTCTAGAATTTAAGTCCTTCGTGGATGGCAGGAGGTTCCTTTCATTGATACATCACATTTCCTACCTCTACTCCCCCATCCCCACGTCTGCCCTCTTTTCTAACCTACTCCATTGACTCTCCATACAAGTTTTAAAAAGCCCCCTTCAATCCGTAAGAGTTGGTCTCCCCTACCCTAATTTGAATTATCCATTCTAGAATAAGGTCCTGGTTTTTAAGGGAGGGCGTGAGGAGGAAGGGAGACTTCAGCAGAATAGTCAATAATGGCTTTCATGATACAATCTGGAGGGATGGGCAAAGGGTAGAGAGTTTACAATCCAAGAGCCCCCCCGCCAGAGCAGAACATGGTTAAGTACAGACAGACACCCCACGTCTGGCCTGTCTCTTTCGTGATTCCTCCCTCAGTAAGAGTTGGCAAATGTGCCTTTTTGTTCTCCCAATTTTCTAGCAAGAAACTGTTCAACTAACCGTATAACCTCCCAAGAATAAACAGCCATTCTTTAAATGGCTTAGCCATAGTCTAAGGCAATGGCTCTCAACCTGATTGCACGTGAGGATTCCAGAGCTCAGGCCCCACCTCCATAGATTCTGATTTAACTGGTCTTGTGCAAATATTCAATTCAAATTATGCTACAATTATTGAAAATGTTATCAAATAATACCTTGGGACTTGTTCTCCTGAAAAAGCTTGCTCTGGAATCTGGAGGTCTAAATAGGCTTTCTTAAAGAGAACTCAAGGAACATTGGTTTAGCAAGATTTTTAGCAGTTATTGTAACCCAAAAAGAAAAAGTTAAAGGTTCTGTGCTCAAATAGGTTTTAGAAATCTAAACTCCAAAAGAAAATAAATATTTATTTGCTGCAGGATTTCTCAGAGGCTTTGATCCTCTGAGATCCACAGCTCTCCCAAGAGAGACAACATATAGTACATGCATAGCAGCATTCTTGGAACTTATGTGACCACAGAACCTTTGTTTGTTTTCCATTTGTTTGCTTTGTAAGATGGCTCTAAGAATATCTGTCCAACAAATATAGCTTGAGAAGTATCACCTGTATCATTTATGATATACTTTTTATCAAGCAATTTTTTTTTGTCAAGACAGGATTTCATGATATCACCCAGGCTGGAGTGCAGTGGCACCAATCGTAACTCACTGCAACCTTGAACTCCTGGGCTCAAGAGATTCTCCTGCATCAGCCTCCCAAGTAGCTAGGACTACAGCCATGTGCCACCATGCCAGTCTAATATTTTTTCATTTTTTATAGAGTCGGGGATCTCACTATGTTGCCCAGGCTGGTCTTAAACTACCGGCCTCAAGCAATTCTCCTGCCTCAGCCTCCCCAAGTGCTAGGATTACAGGCATGAGCACCATGTCTGGCCTAAAAATTACTTTTAAAGGATATTTTGACAAAAAAAAATTGTCCACATTATGTCAACCATGTCTTTGGCTTAGCTTTTTTTTTTTTTTTTTTGAGACAGGGTCTCAATCTGTCACCAGGACTAGAGTACAGTGGTGTCATTATAGCTTACTACAGCCTCAAACTCCTGGGTTCAAGTGATCCTCCTGCCTCAGTCTCCCTAGTAGCTGGGACTACAGGTGTGTGCCACGTCTCCCAGCTAATTTTTCTATTCTTTCTTTATTTATAGAGATGATCTCGCTCGTGCTCAGGCTGGTGTTGAACTCCTGGCTCCAAGGAATTCTCCTGTCATGGCCTCTCAAAGTGCTAGGATTACAGAGGTGAGCCACTGTGCCTGGCCCTTTGGCTTAATTTTTGAGATTCACTTCTTTATATAGTGAACAAGCCTCTTGAATGTTAGATAATCAGACAAATTCTTTGATACTCTTCTCATTGCAAAGTTGAGTCTATATCTCTTCCTCTTGAATATGAGCAGACTTGTGCCTCCTCCTACCCAGAGTATGAAGGCTGGATCAGAAGGGCCAAGCAGCTTTTGCCTTGGTTGCTGGAACACTTGCACTTGTGCAGAAGAAATA
>RJWJ010033405.1:0-17927 GCA_004363605.1 Indri indri | reverse complement strand
TGTGATTGACTTGTGGATCCATAGGAGGGACATTACTTTAATCACCCCCAGACTGTTTTGCAGATAGATGTGTCATTTATACAATTTATAGTTACTCATTTGTGAAAAATCTGTTTTTACCACACATGGAACTTCTATTGATTGGTGAATCCTTGAGCCCTCTGTTGCAATGGATTCAGAGGCTATATCTGGTCTTGGCGGAAATGAGTGTTAGAATTACAGTCATGTGTCACTTAACAACATGGATACATTCTAAGAAATGTATCATTAGGCCACTTTGTCATCATGTGAACATTATACAGTGCTGCAGCCCTCAACCACTGGGTCATGGACCAGTACCAATCCCCGGCCTGTTAGGAACCAGGCCGCACAGCAGGAGATGAGCAGATAGCAAGCAAAGCTTCGTCTTTATTTACGGCCACTCCCCATCACTCACATCACTGCATAAGCTCCACCTCCTGTTAGATCAGCAGCTGGCGTTAGATTCTCATAGGAGCGGGAATCCTACTGTAAACTGCACATGTGAGGTATATAGGTCACGTGCTCCTTACGAGAATCTAATGCCCGATGATCTGAGTTGGAGCTGAGGCAGTGATGCACTCTGTGGAGTGACTGCAAATACAGATTATCATTAGCAGAGAGGTTTGACTTCGCTATAGACGCAATGTGCTTCAATCATCCCAAAACCATTCCCCTGCCCCCTGGTCCCTGGAAAAATTGTCTTCCATGAAACTGGTCCCTGGTGCCAAAAAGGTTGGGGACTGCTGATATAGTATACCCACACAAACCCACATGGTATATCCTACACACCTAGGTTATTGTTCCAAGGCTACAAACCTGTACAGAATGTTACTTTACTGAATATTGTAGGCAATTGTAACACAATGCTAAGTAATTTGTATATCTAAACATAGAAAAGGTAAGTAAAAATATGATATTATAATCGTATAGCATCACTGTTGTATATGCAGTCTATTGTTGACCAGAATATTGTTATGTGGTGCATGACATAGTAATGTTGTTTGTGGCAGGGATAGTAAGAAGTGAGTTCAGGCCCTGATATAGACTTGCCACCCCTATGGTAAGGCATTATCCTTTGAAGAAGACACACATTATAAAGGATATTGCTTAACTTAAAGACATATAGTATCACTCATCCCCATATTGACTGTAGCATTTGATGGACGATCAAAAGATCACAACACAATAGTTGTCAGCTTTTTAGGGAGGCATAGACTGCACACTATAAACAATCCATAAGAAGGAATTTTCTATGCTATAAAACCTAGTCATTCAAAAGTTATTGATTAAGGATAGACTATGTAACAAAGTTGTTTTTCTAGTTGCAATGATCATAAATAATACTTCATTGAACATTTGTGTATATAAATTTTTGTTAGCATTTTGGAGTTTTTCCTTTAGGATAGATTATTATGTAATAGCAACTTGATACATTGCACTAATGTACTTTTCAAAAAGTTTTCATGTTAAAGCATAGACATCAATAGAAAATGATGTAATTGAAAGAAGTAAATTAACTTAACAACTGAAAGTGTAAAGTTTCTTCGTGGCAAAGAATACGGAAACTTATTTGTAGAGAGAGGGCTATACAAACTGGGAAACAGTGCAGTATGTTCTTGAATGAAGGTCTGTTTTCCATATGTGCCAAAGTTACCTGTTGGAACATGCAGATGACCTTGATGCCATCTATCTAAGGATTCAGCCAAATATGAGAAGCTCAGATCCACTTTCTCAGCTTCCTTGCTGTTCTCAGCTGTTTCGGATAGTCTTTGGGCTTGCTGTGCCAGTGTTAGACATTAGGTTCCAGTAACTGAGGAAAAAATATACTTGGCATATTCCTAAGTTATCTGTGAGAATGAGTGTTCACCAAAGGTCCATCTCTAAACCTCATTATATTTATACCATTTTAAAGCAATACCATACACATGCTTAAATGATATACAATTAGTTGTCTGATGAGTTTCAGGTGACGCAAATAGGCAATAAATGTTACAGATGCAGAACAACAAGACAGAGGGAGGCTTAATCCTTGAATATTAAAACTGTATGATTGATTGTAATAAAAAACACAGAATTATCTACAAATCAGCAAACTACAAGTCCTGCAATAACTGTCTCTAAACCCTCAAAAGCCTACAGAGGGTAGTAGTAGGTATACTAATTGTAAAACGGGGGTGATGCTAGGACCTTTGTCAGATGCTATGAGCAATTTTCATGGGTCACTATCTTACTGGATGAAGTGTAGTCTCTGAGCAACAATTGCCTTGTCTAACAGATGAAAAGGTAACAACGGTCTACCTTTCTCTAAATTATAGAGATTTTATAAGGATTAGAAACTTAAGATGTGTTAAAATGCTTTGTCCATTATGAACACCATATAAATATTTAGGACAGTTGTCTTGACTTTACAATCTACATCATTAGAGAGTTTTGAAGTTTGAGTGATTTTTACTTCAATTGTTGATCAGCAGTATACTTTGCTGGGCCTTGAAGCTCTTATTCCTGTCTTCTTCTCTAGCTTCATTTTCCTTTTGTCCCCTATGTACACAGAACTGTCCACCTATACTTAAGGGCTTATGTACACTCAACTATGCCATATTTTTTGTTTCCATACCTGGAATTGTCTTTTTTTTTCATACTGGCTAACTTCTAACTTTCTTTCAAAACACACTTCAAATATATACTACTCTGTGAAACCTTCCCTGACTCATTTAACCAATTATAATGACTTCCTCTCTGTGCCTCTGTCCTCTTTTATACATACATGTGTCTATTATTCAACCTATTATGGAATATTCATCACTGAATAGGTTATTCATCCTTCCCAGATTGTGAGCTCATTAAAGAAATGCCCCATGCCTTATAGTTATACCAGTGGACAAATGCCAATAAACAAATGAGTGAATGGTTAATAATTAAACTAATTATTAAATAAATGAATAAAAATAATCTTAAACTCTGACCTACATATTTTCTTGACTACAGATTAGCAAACTTTCACATTTTCTAATTATTCCCCATGATTATATTTTATTGTGATAAATGAATGCATCTGAAATGGATTTTTGAAAACAAAACAAAACAATGGGACTTTGCACCAAATGAGACTTGTCCAAACATGCCTATTTTTATCTCACTGTATGGTGTCAATGGAAAAGAAGACAAACTCTGTAAAACAGTTTAAGGAGGTTTATTGTGAGCCAAATTTGAGGACCATGGCCTGGAGCCATGCCCCAAGAAACCTTGAGCAAGTGGACTTGCTGTGGTTGGGTTACAGTTTGACTTTTACACATTTTCAGGGAAACAGGAATTACAGGTAGAATGTTAAATCAATACATGGAGGGCATACATTTGTTTGGCCCAAAAAGGGCAGGACATCTCAAAGCAGGGGCTTGCAAGTCATAGGTAGATTTAGGGATTCTTCAGCTGACAATTGGCTGAAAGAGTTAGGTTTTGTCCAAAAGACCAGAAATCAGCTGAAAGGAGTGTTTAAGCATCTTCAATCTTTCATGTGATGCTCTACCGGAATGAAGTTAGGAAGTAAACAACATCATAAAAACCTCTCTACTGAGTTTTTATTATTTGTAGATGTGATTCACCAGGCCCCCTTAGAAAGGAATTGGGGGTGGGGGGCAAAGAAAAAATCAGAGTTCAGTCCTCAATGGTTAAAGTTTGGTGACATAAATTCAGCCAAATAAGATAAACTTCAACTCCTTAAGACTTTAGTCACATGTGTCCCAGATTTAGAAGCTTGGCTCTTGTTGCTACAGTTGATCCTGAAAACACATCTAAGGATTTTTGCCTAAGTGCTGAGTTAAGACTGTTTCTCATGTTGAGGACAGATTGCAGAAGAAATGTTGAATTCCATTTTTTGCCTCCCTATCTCTTTGTCTGTCTACCTTTCTGTGGTATAGTGTTTTACATTTCTTTTCCTTTTTACAATTTTCTCATAATCAACTAAAGCTTGTGTGGGTTTTTATTGGCTATTGACTTGCAATACTTCTGTTAGTTTTGGCAATGCTCATTCTAAAGCTCTCCAAAAGATTGTGTTCTTATGTCTGTGAACTTATCTATGCTAGTCCTATTGGCAAGAATAATTCTGTTGTAGGTATAGATTCATGAATATATGCCAGCATGAAAGATTTGTCTAATATAACTAATTATGCTCATTTTGATTCCATGCTCACCAAACAGCCTTCTGGTTTTGATTTGGCTTTCATCATATATCTGTCTGCATGGGAGAGTGCCCTAATCATGTAAGTGTGAGTAGTTCCATTTCTGTGACCTCTCTAGTTTGATTTTTTTTAATATTAGAATTATGAGCTTAGTGACTGGGAATCAGTCCCAGTGAGATGGCACCACTCACGGTGTGCTGGCAAAAGCAGAGCTCTGAGCCTAGAAGATAAGGGAGAGATCTTGGTGAGTTTTCACCAAGCATGTTGAAGAGGAAGTGTATATTCAGATTAGAATATTTTTAAAATAATAATAATTTGGTATTAAATTGGAAAATCAAGATGAATTCATGACCTTAATGATCAATTTTTAGGTGTCTCACTAATGTTGTCTGGCATCAAAGAAATTCTACCCATAAAATTCTTCATGTAGAACAATCTGGTAAGTGTTCATAGCATTGTGAAGTTGATGTCTGAAATTATTTTTCATTCAAAGGAATTAAACTTTTTTGGAGACGATCCCATGCTTTGGAATACAAAACAAAACAAAACAAAACAAAAGGGCAACAGGAGCCCATATCTTGTTTTTGCCAGAAATCTGAGATGCTTTCAAAATTTTCTGAGGAGTACCTTAAAAGACAAGATTTAGTTAATTGTGGTTCCCAACAGATCAATTGTAATAATTTATACATCAATAAGTTAATTTTAATTATATTAATAAAATTGAGTTTAATGTGTAAAAAACATGTTTGTAATTATGTCAAATATGGAAAATTTCAAATAAATTTGGAGTATGAAAATTCAGTACAAAAGTAGAGCAAATACATTAAGCCATGATAAGTATTTAATTAATTTTGATTAGGGGATGTTGATTTCATTTAAATACATACAATATTTTAAAATTATGGAATGAATTTTTTCTATATATTTTAGCAGAAAAGGGTTATTTCAAGGAACAGTGAGGAAGCCATATAGTATCCAATAACACACAATAAAATGATATATTATCTGCATAATATCAGAGGAAAGTTGTCTATAAAAACTCAGTCTCTAATCTTCTTAAATATAAAATTTATGGATATTGCTAGTACTGATGAAATGACAATGGGGCATAGTGATGTTAGTTGTAAACTGAGGTAGAACACTGTAATCAATATTTCTTTGACATGGAGGCAACTATGAGTCAGCCCCAGATTCTAAAAGAAGGCATATAATCAGAAAGTACCATTTATGTAGCAAGTAAACTTTTATTTGAGAAGAGGCCAAGCCAAATAAACACTGACTCAGGTTTCAATCTACTTAGAAGATGTAAACAGATCCCTTAACACAAGCAAGAATGAATAGGTCAATGAAATAGATTCTGCAATATCAGCTGGTTTGAGATTACATTCTGTTTGATTTGGGGATTGATAAAATTAGTGGACATAAATGAATAAAAGTATAACCCCAGGGAGATATCAAATCATATTAGTATAGAGATAATAATGAAATAAAAAAATCCACAAAATTGACATTTTGAAGTAGGTACTCTAGTGATTTTTTGTAAGAACTATAATATTTTGTGTGTTTAAGGAATTTGGAGCATTCAGATTAATTTGGTACATTAGACTTATGACTTTATTGAAGTGTTTTAAGATTTGACTAATTTTGTGTTCACTATCTAAATTTAAGGGCTTTTGATTTATAGAGTTGATATTTAAATTTATTAATTACAGTGGCAAAGTTAACACTACTCACTAGATGCATAATCTTAACAAAGGATTAATTAAACAAAGGATGTATGGAAAGGAGTGTCCTTCCTAGGCCGTAGAGAAGGCACTGTTAGGCTTTTAAAACTCTATCCTGAGGGTGCCAACCCTGATAAACCAATGCGTAAGTGATGGTCTTTCAAGCACATTGAAGCTGCTTTTGACCACCCAATCTCTCTGGTTGCTGATGTAGCTGGGATGAGGAATTATAGTTCATTCCTACAGTTAAATAAATTAAATTTACCTATTAAACATAGGATTTTCCTTACTCCATCCTTTCAAGAAACATTTTATTTGGATGTTTGTCCAACTCAAAGTAATCTATTTCCTAACCAAAAGGAGATGAGTAAATTATGAACTGATATTCTTCTGTACTCAGTGACAAGGATAACAGATAAAGCCCAGTTTGAAATGCTCTATATCTTGATTTCCTTGTGCTACACCACCACTGCCTCCCAGAGAATGTTAAATACAGTCTTTTGTTTGGTCCATTAGGACAATTTCCTTTGATCCTGTGTCCACTAGAAACAAAGTTAGTTAATATAGTTAGATAAATCAGTTAGGCAATTCCAGTAAAAAATAAGCCATGCCAGTTATCTATAACAAGCATATTACCTCTCCAGTATCTCTTACAGGATGTGAAAAGTGTTGGGGTTTCCAATCCCTCCCTAGTTTGCTCCCACGCAGTTGACTCAATCTCATTTCAATCAGCTCCATTTCTTCTCTTCCCACCTTCACCACGTTACACTCATTCCATTTTCATTTTGCTTCTACTTATCCTCTCACTTGTCCACTTTTGTTTCTCTCTTCATCTTGTAAGTTTGCTCACATGAAGTTCTTCATCCATTATGAAATCTACCATGCCTACCTCAACTCTTCCTCTTATTTTACCTTTCTAAAAAGTAGCACAGGAGTTTTTACAAAACAGTTCTCTTGGGAGCAAGTACTATATTCTTTGCCTTACCAGTTCATCTTCTACCCCATTCACCCAAGATACTGTGCTGATTAGTAAGCTATTGTCTCTTCACCTCTGACCCACCCTTCTGTATGCTGCCTGACTGTAATAGAACAGGAACTGTACCAACCACAGTTCTTTTCCTGCTGCCTCCCTGATAGACTCTGCAAAGAGGGAAGTATTGAAAAGAGAAAAGGAACTTGCACTGGCTGGTTTTGTTTTATATTCCTGTCAGTGCCACCCAGCAACATTTCTTTATCCTGGGGAAGATAATGAATATAGAAGGAAGAGGTATTCATGCGTGGACTTCCCTGAACCGAAATACAGGTTTCAGGGACTTAATACACATGGAGCCAATGAGCAATGACCTGGCATCCCATCCATAGGCACGCAGAGGCTATTACCATTTTCTTTTTAAAGATAAGAAAACTGGGCCTTGGAGAGGCCTCAGTTCCCACAGGTAGGGTCCTTTTTTGCGTTTTCAATTTCATAGTACTTGTTTATCCAACTGCCTATATTAAATTCTCCCTGATAAAATAACCAGTGTGGTGTCTATAACCTGCCTGTACCCTAATTAATATATGTAGTATATAGAATATTTTATAGAACCAATGCATGTGTTGACCCAATCTTGTCAAACTCAGGGGGCCTCATAATTTGTGGAATCAACTTTTTGCTTAATTTAAGAGACCTTAACCTCACAAAGTCCTGATGAACAATGAAATGTCGCCAGCAATTATTGTCATATGGAGTCTATGTGCATCTAAAAAAATATATTTTTAAAGTTTTAGAATTCAGGCTCACAACTTTAACACAGGAATAAAATAATACAAAATGTCTAGTACACAATTAGTGATAAGGGACCAGAATATATTCATATTCATCCTGTCAATTCGCCAACCAGTGCTCTTATATGTAGCCATTCACAAACCTTGCAGGGCCAAGTGACTCAATTGTGGGAGGATGGGATCCACAATCCAACTATCTTTTTCTTATGCTAATATTACACTTGAACATGTTCCCACACTTGGGCATATTCCTATTTTAGCATGTTTCCACCACCACTAACATGTATTTTTCAATAAATATGCAAGCAATAGCCTAGGCCATTTATGTTGGTGAAAACTCTTGCAACCTGAAGTATAACTAGCATTTTACAGATTGAAAAAAAAAAAGTATCTCAGGTGATTCAGCAATGTGACCGAAAAGTTCATAGCTAGTAAGTGCCAGAACCAAAAGTCCAACTAATGTCTGACTTATTACCAATATTTTACATTGCACCATTCTGATGCACCACAGGTGTGGAAGTTGGAATCACACAGGAATGTTTCACTCTGATCTAATGTTTCACTCTGACTAGCTATTTCATAAACTCTGCCCTAAGGAGTAAAAGAGCACAAAGTCATTTGAATTAAGAAAAAGGGGCTATGAACAGTAGATATAATTCGAAAAGATCCTGAAATTGCTATAATAATAAGCATTGTCTCCAGCTTCAGAACACCTGGAATTCAAATTCCATCTTTTTTTTTTTTATTATTTCAGGGTATTATGAGGGTACAAACATTATGGTTATGCTTTATGTCTTTGCCCCACCCAAGCGAGGGTTAGAGGCACGTCCTTCCCCCCTACAATGCTCCCCGTGTCCTTTAATTGCAGGTTTACCCCCCCATCCCCCTAATCCCTGGAGAGTGTTACTACTATGTGAGCACCCTAGTGTTGCTCAGTTAGTACCAATTTAATGGTGAGTACAAGTGGAGCCCATTCTTCGGATCTTGTGGTACCTCACTTTGCATAATGGGATTAAGTGTAATCCAGGATAGTATAAGAGGTACTAGATCATGGTCATTTCTTATGATCGAGTAATATTCCATTCTATGCATATACCAAATTTTAATAATCCATTCATGGATTGACGGGCACTTGGGTTGTTTCCACATCCTTGAAATAGTGAATTGTGCTGCCATAAACATTCAGGTGCAGATGTCTTTATCATAGAATGTTTTGTGCTCTTTTGGGTAGATGCCTAACAGTGCTATTGCTGGATCAAATGGTATTTCTATTTTTAGCTCTTTGCGGTATCTCCAAATTCTTTTCCACAGAGGTTGCACTAATTTGCAGTCCCACCAGCAGTGTAAGCATGTTCCTGTCTCTCCACATCCTCACCAGCATGTGTTGTTTTGGGATTTTTTGATAGAGGCCAATCTCACTGGGGTTAGGTGGTATCTCATTGTGGTTTTCATTTGCAATTCTCTAATAATTAGAGAGGTTAAGCATATTTTTATATGTTTGCTGGCCATTATTCTGTCTTCTTTTGAAAAATTTCTGTTCATTTCCTTTGCCCATTTGTCGATGGGGTTGTTTGATTTTTTTCTTGTTGATTTTTTTGAGTTCTAGATGGATTCTTGTTATCAGCCCTTTATCAGATGTGTAGAGAGCAAATATTTTCTCCCATTCTGTAGGCTGTCTGTTCACTCTAATGATAGTTTCCTTGGCCACGCAAAAGCTTTTTAATTTGATCAGATCCCATTTATTTATTTTTGTTGCTGCAGGGATTGCTTTGGGGGCCTTCTTCAAGAATTCCTTGCCTGGGGCGATGTCTGAAAGGGTCTTCCTGACATCTTCTTTTAGAATTAGAATTCTTAAGGTTTCATGCCTTAGGTTTAAAGCTGATATCCATCTTGAATTGATTTTTGTGAGAGATGAGAGGTAGGGATCCAGTTTCATTCTTCCACATGTAGCTATCCAGTTTTCCCAGCACCATTTATTGAAAAGAGATGCTTTTCCCCAGTGTATATTTTTGTCTGCTTTGTCAAAGATTAGGTTACCATATGTGGATGGTTTCATCTCTGGATTCTCAGTCCTGTTCCAGAGGTCTTTCTCTGTTCTTGTGCCAGTACCATGCTGTTTTAGTTACTATAGCCTGGTAGTACAGCTTGAAGTCTGGTAGACTGATACCTCCCAGTTTGTTCTTTTTACTTAAGATTGCTTTGGTTATACGAGGTCTTTTCTGGGTTCCTTCTTTCCTTTGTATATGCCTTATCTTAGGCAAGTCATCTAATTTCTTTAGGCCTCTTTTTAACACCATTTCACTTGATTGTTTTAAGGAATAAATGGAGGAACAAATATGGTAGGTGCTCAGTAAATGTTAACTCTCTTCTGACTTTATAAATTCTTTCTATGTTTACTATTTCCTTTACTTATTATCACTTGTATCCTTGCAGTGACTAACAACAAAATTAATATCTTCAAAATTAAATGAATCTTTGAATCTATCTAAAGTAAAACTAAAGAGAGGAGTTTTGAGCATATTTTATAACACCATCTGAACACCCATGGATGAGAAAACACTCACTCAAAAGGATAGAAAGTCAGAAGCAGATTTGAAATGGTAATACATGTAGTCTGAGTATCTAGGACTGCCAAAAGGAAAAGGTATTCTCAGGCTTCCTTGATCCTAAAGGTTTCAAAGTCTGAATGTACAAGAATCAATGAGCATGACCTGGCAGCCTTTCTATTGGGTACACCCCTGCCATTACTTTTCTTTTTGTAGATAGAAAATGGGCTCAGACAGGATTGTTTCCAATAGCTAGTAAAGGTTAGATAGCTAATTTGAACCCAGTTTTTCTGATTCCCAGTCAAATGTTTTCTCCAATATTGTGCCACTTTACAAATCAGCTTACTTCCCTATTATTCTAGTCCTGCATGTGGAATTGTAAATTTCCCCATTTTACTAAGATGAAAATATCTGTCCTTTATTACAGAAATTAAGAAGCAGTAAGAAAACATGTACAGTACCACTACATCTCTTCCACATAATCTCTGCTAGAAGTTTGCCAGTTAGAGATCAAATTGTCAGAGTATTCTTGCTTGCCTAGAGCACAAGTGATCTCCACATGCAAACTCCATATAATACGCACTTTGGATTTTCTTTGTCAAGTAATCTTATTTTCAACACCATAATTGCTTTGTTCAATCAAAGTGTCTCCAACTGCTGTGAGTTGGAGACCTCATGATTTAGTTTCTATCAAAGCAATTCTGCCCCAAGTGGAGAAACTTGCCTGATTAAAATGAATATCAACAAAAATGATGATTTTACACTTTTCAAGGAAACAACAGCTCTTGTGTGTTTCCAGAGACCTTAAGGGAGGCTAACAGATTTATGGTCTCATTATTGCCTGAAGCAATAACTCTTCCAATAGGTAATTTTTATGATGTGAGACCACAAAACAAATGGGAATAAATGTTCTTGAATAAAGGAACTGGCTGTCAGGGTTTTCAAATACAGCAGTTACTAAAACAATAGATGATTTTCACAAAAAAATGAATTTCTTTCCCCTTAGCTTCTCCCCCATGTGCTACAATTAACCCCATCAGAAATAGCTGTCTCTATACGAAGTGGAAAATATCATACAATAAACTGGTAAACATTAATACAAACCTCTAATACTATACCCAGTTAGTATTTTAATAATATATTGAATTGTTTGATATTTATAATATTAGGTACTATTTTAATAATAAAATATAATAATAAGAGTCAATCTTACTTCAGTTGATGATAATTCCCATCTATTTGACTCTTTTTCTATTCTGAGTCTCAAAGAAAATGGACAACAGAAGAGGAGAAATTATATGAAATGTGGATCTTTTTTTTAAGAGACAGAGTCTCACTCTGTATCCCCAGGCTGAAGTGCCTGACCATAGGTCATTGTAATCTCAAACTCCTGGGCTCAAGGGATCCTTCTGCCTCAGGTTCCCCTGTAGCTGGGACTATAGGTGTGTACCACTATATGTGTCTACTTTTTAAATTTTTTGTAGAGATGGTGTCTCGCTGTGTTGTCCAGGCTAATCTTGAACTCTTAGCCTCAAGTGATCTTCCTGCCTCAGTATCCCAAAGTGCTGGAATTGATTACAGGTGTGAATGAAATGTGTTTCCTTATCAGTGGATGTATTTAAAAAGAAATTGAATGGTCATGAGTGGGAATGATTTTGAAATGGAAATAAAGATTTTAGAATGGATTCATGTATCAGATAGGGATGGTATTATTAATATAAATAATAGAATGTAGGGACTCATGAAAACTAAAGGAATAAAAAGATTTTAGGGACCCATGAAAATTCAAAACATAAAAAGAAGACAAAAAACTTTTGTTTTTTGCTAAGTATTTTTCCAGTTGCTTTACATTTTCCTCCAATTTATAAATAAGAGAACTGACAGTTTGCATAGCAATAGATTAGAGCGGGAAGTTGGGAACAAGATTTACCTAAATTTAAAGAGGTTTTTCTCTTTTATTTAAGTACATTTTCCTAACCCTAAATAATAAACCTCAATAAACCAAAACCATTTTATGCTTTGCCTACAATATGTTTGAATAAAAGAATGTTTTGAATTTAGTCTAAAAACCAAAAATATATTCATGAATTAACTTGAGATTACATTGACACAATCATCAATTTCTAAGAGTAGTTTTCCCAGCCTTGTTTCTTTTCAGTCTGTCTTGATCACATCACCCTATTTCATGACCTTGCACAAGTTATATCATTATATAAAATTATCTTTTTTTTTCTTTACTTCCTTACATATTCACTGTTGTCACATGTAAGCACTGAGAGAACCGTATTTCTTTGTTTGCTCGCTAATATAGTCCCAACATCTTAAAAAGTACCTGGCACAGATTAGAGCCCTAATAAATGTTCACCAAATTGAATTTAGTCTTACCACAATTGTGATAATAATATAGGCTTCTGATGTAAAAATGTGACAGTCCATAAAAGAGGCAGTATGGCACAGTACAAAAAAGTTATGTTTGAAGTCAGATGGTTTACTGAGCTTTTGCAGATTCATTGCCTCATTTAATCTTCACAACTTCATTGTGAGTGGACAATGTTATCATTCTGAGTTTATGTAGGATAATCACACACCTAGAGACCAGAGTGAATTTCACAAAAATGCAGAAAAAGCAGAGATGAACCCAAAACTCCTATCTTAATTTTGAGTAATATGATAGCCTTTTTTTTTCTATATTGAATCAACAAAATTGCATAGGAAGGGGACTAAAAAAATAACAAACAGACAAACAAACAAAAAGATTATAAAGGAAATAATGAAACTATTCAAGTTGTAGTAGAGGGGACATTTTAGAGAGTATTGAAAGATGAGGTTGAATAGGAAAGTGGTGTTGACTAATGGAGAGACTACAGATATGAGGATAAAATAATTAAATTGGATATGATGCAAAGATATGGTGGCATCTACATTAACTTGTTCTTTTACAGAGCAAATGTAATCTGTTGAAAAATGGGAACTGAGGCAATCAACTTTTTTTTCTTTATTAAACCCAATAGAGTGTGGTATGGTGTTGGGGTGTGTGTGTGTGTGTGTGTGTGTGTGTGTGTGTGTATGTGTATAATGTGGTCAGACATGAGTATAATAAGAAAAATGAAGGGTTATAAGTGCCATGACAAGAGACTGTACAAACACAGTAGTGGCACAAAAGTAGGAATGATTTACTTTTTAGAATTTGTAAATATGCAAACAACCAGTTAAGAACCGTCATTATATTGGAAGTGAAGAAGAGAATGGCAATTATACTTTGATATTGGATGTTTATGATGCATAAAGCTCATATTTCAGGCCAGAGTTGTCAGCTATATGCCAGAGAAAGAATGTTCTTCAACAAACAGTGATTCAAACAACAGAGTTCCCAAACTTACATCGGTATCTTTCTGGAAGCAAAATTCAAGTTATAATGCTGAGAGTATCTGCTGGGAAGCTAATTGCTAAAAATTAATTCCAAAATACACACACTCACATTTGAAATTGCATCACAATAATCTAATTATTTTAATAGAAGCTGAACCAATTACACATAATTACTTACAACCTTGAGGTCAAAAATATTGACAAAAAAACTCTGCAGCTATGTTAATGCATAGTATAATGTTTTAATTATATCTACATATCCATTTAAATTAGATAATTCTATTTAACCCATAAAGCAGTTACTTTTGTATCTGAACTCAAATCATATGATCTGGTTTATTGAAAAGTTTTAAAATAAAAACATTTATTAAAAAAATAAAGTGGTGATTGAAAACTACCTAAATTTATTCAGATTTATTTTCATTCAATTTATTAAATTAAGTGGGGGGAGAAAGTCAGGCTGATTGTTTGTTATCTTGGAGAAAAACAAGGAGAAAATCTGTAGATAGATTTTTGAGATCTAAAAATAGTTATAGTTATGTTTTGGTGAAAATGTAAATATTTTGATTTTCATATTTAAAGATACCTTAGTAAATGGGAAAAGCATTGACAATATCAGGCATCTAGGTTCAAAGGAAACCTAACAAATATACTACTCCTTTCTGAAAGTATGAATATTGATTTGATAATCCCAACATTCAATAATTTATTAAAAAGTAGTAGGTAATTCACATTAGGCTTGAGTCAAGATAAAAGACATGTCTTCAAGCTTATTTTCCAAATTCATTGGATTATGAATGGGTCTTGCTTTGTATATTGTAAAAAAATGTAAACTGCATGCATATGGTTGCAACCATTTGTTGCCACCACGTGTCAGTCTCTGGATTGAGTCACCACCTCCAAATTATTCCTCCTCAAACATTCTAAGTCTTGGTTTCCTCACCTAATTGGCCAGAAATTCTAAGGACTTATTCGTAAGTCTCCCACTAATTTAGTATATGTTTGATCCACCTGTTCCAGGGAGATCAGGCCAGAGGAGTATAGGAAATTCTGGGACATACCCTTTGCTGTCTAGCTTGGATAGAAGCCACCTGTTTTTTCTTTATTAGAGTCTCAAAATATCCTCCCTTCCCCTGACCCCAAGTTAGGAATGACTTCAAATGTTCAAAAACAAGATTGAGGAGAGGACGGGAGCAAATGCCAAAACAAGATATTCAAATTTTAACACTTATACAGGCTATACTATAGTACTAGGTGTGTTGTTTGAAATATGATGTTACTTTTCCTTTACCCCTTTGATTTCTACCAACAGGTATAAGATTAGAGGATAAATTCTATATGAAATAATAATTCTAGGTTTGTTGCAAAATAGATCCAAACCAGAATATCTCAATTGTGGATACTACTGTTTAGTAAGAAATGAAGATTTCTATTAAATATGAGTACAAGAAAAATTTTAAAGAAATATTTTTGCCTCAGGCCAAAATACTGAATTTTTAGAAAGTGTAAAATTTTCAGCTCAAACATACATGAAACTCATATTAGGTTATTAAGTATGAAATTTCCCATTTCCTTAAGTACTAAGTTTGACAGTTTATCTCTCTGACATTTCACTTTGACATTTCTTTTTTAATTTTTATTGTGAAGGTACATCTTCAGTCTTTCAAACACATGTCTTGGCTTGTAATTATCTTTCAATTTTTTTTTAGAGCAATTTTTGTGAAACTATGGATAAGTAAAAAACTCATGTTATTTTCAAATATGAGTTCCATCTTGGAACCCAGGCAGTGCACACAGCTCAAAATATCAACGAAGTGTCTAGGAAGGATGTGGATAATGAATGCACAGTATGTCGGTGGTTCAAGAAGTTCCCCCTGTGATTTTAATCTTGAAAATGAGCCACATGGACAACCTGAGACCAAGGTGGATAATGATGAGCTGAAAGCTGTAGTGGAAGTGAATCCATCTCTATCCACATGTGAATTAGCTGCAAGGTTTGATGTTACTATTCCAATATTGGACCATTCGAAACAAATGAGCAAGGTAAAGATGCTGGATAGATAGGTTCTGCATGAATTACATGAGTGTCAGAAGAGAAATCATCTCAAAGTTTGCCTATCTTTGCTGTCACGACGTAAAAGCGAAACCATTTCCACACTGTATTGCTACATGTGATGAAAAGTGGATTCTTTTTGACAATTGCAAGTCTTCAGCACAATGATTGGATAAAGATGAAGTGCTAAAACACAGTCCAAAACCAAATATTCATCAAAAAAAACTAATGGTGTCTGTTTGGTGGTCCAGTACTAATATGACCCAGTACAGCTTTATGAAACCTGTTCAGTTGATTACAATGATGTCTACTGCAACCAATTGGATGAAATGATGAGGATGCTTGTGATTAAGCAGCCAAGATTGGTAAACAGAGACCAATACTCTTGCAAGAGGACACTGGACGACATGTCACACAAACAACGCTGCTCAGGCTACAGAAGCTGGACTTGGAAACTCTCTGTCATCGACTATATTTACCAGACCCTGAGCCAGCTGACTACCACTTCTTCCAGGCTTTGGACCACTTCTTGCAAAGAAAAATATTCAAGTTTCAACAAGTTGTGGAAAACTCCTTTTGCGATTTCATTGCAACTCGCTCTCCAGTCTTCATTGCTGGCATAAGCAAGCTACCGTTAAGATGGCAAACTTGTGTTGATAGTTTAGGCACAAACTTTTATTAATTGTACCACTTCTTCTTTGAGAAATAATAAACTAAACTTTCGATTTGAAATCTGACATTTCATATCTAATGATCTAAAATACCACAGTATATGCTGAATTCCTGTTTGTTTCAACTCCTAAGCACCTTCTATTTTCTACAGCTGACATAACCAAGTAGCATATCTCCTAAACCAGGATATTTTATAAAGAAGAGGTGTGATGAAAATTCATGCTTTATTTATAAACTATTTTCACAATTAAATTTTTGTAAAAAATAAAAACTCCTCCTGTAAATTAAAGCAAAATATATATTAAAATATATTTTGTTGAGGAGGAGCCAAGATGGCAGATGAGAAAAGCCATCAGTCAGAGTGTCTCTGCAAAAGAGACAAATTTTAGAAAAAAGAGAAAAAAATAAACTAGCAGAGAAACACAGATCAGGTGAGGGTCAGAAGGAAGGGTGCCTGAAACTACAGGAGACTCCTGGGAAGATGTTGCGGAGGAGAACTGGAAGGAGAAAAGTCCAGAGAGGCTTGGAGACCAGCGACAAGGGTAGGTGGAGCGGTTAACTTTCCCCTCCATTGCATCTCGGACTGCTGGTAGGCTCCTGAGCGGTTGGAGAGATCTGCTGACACCAGCCAAGAGACGGCTGCCGCCAGTGAGCAGTGGCCTCTTGCTGACGCAGCGCCGGGTTCCCAGCCCCCTCGGGGCACCTCCCGGGGTGCATACCCGAGCTAATCAGCAGACGCCATATTGCTCCATTCTCTCCTTCCCCCTCCCTACCTGAGGGTGCCCAGAGAGACAATTTAACCATCACACAGAGGCATCTCCAAGGGACAAAACTTTTCCTTTTGGGGCCATACAGCAGACTGAGGGGTATTCAGACTGCAAGCTCCCTACCTGCCAGCCCTCCCAGGTGCTGCTTGCCTGGGAACTCCAGGAGAGAGGGGCAAATCCCAAGGTGAAGTGAAATCGATCCAGCTTGAGCACCCTGTAGGTGATTCGAGACCAGCACCCCTCCCCCTGGCAGGGTCAGGGATTGATCTCCAGGGCCTGGGGGGCAGGCCTGCAGACCAGACCCCGTATACCCAGGTTACGATTGCACTGCCCTGGGCACGGAGGAGAGATCTGTGAAAGAGCCTACTGAGGAGTGTGTGCCTTCGGGGGCAGATCAGCGTGCCTGAGAGGCAGCCCTCCTCCCAAAGAAGGGCTGTGAGCCCAGCTCAGGCTGTGATCCAGGGTAGGGAACCTCCCAGCCCACATCACTGCCAGGGGAGATCCATCGGCCTGAGGTCCCTCTTGCTGGCAGAGGCCTGGGAGAGGTCATGGAGAGAGGGAGAGTGGAGGGGAGCGAGACCTGCTCCGGAGTGCGGGTCTTGGACAGCCCCACCCCGAAACCCAGAATTTCAGCTGAGTGGAGCCATTTCAGCCCCTCCCAGCAGCTTTGCACAGAAACAAAGAGCAGACCTTTGACCCCTGCTAACAGCAGTTGTGGAGCCTGAGGGCAGACTTACCCAAACCAGCCCCACCCAGACTCACTCCCAGTCCTGCACCTACTGAGGTGGAGAATAAGGACAGCTCAGGCTAGATCCTGGGTAGGGAACCTCCTGGCC
>RJWJ010033404.1:0-17940 GCA_004363605.1 Indri indri | reverse complement strand
AAAAAAAAAAAAAAAAGATGTTCTGTCTTTGTTTTCCTTCCCTTTCACAATAATACAGCCAGGTGTGGATTTCTTTTTATTAATCCTGCTTTGAATTCCATGGGCTTTTAGAATCCCAGGAAGTATGATTCATCTGTTAACTTTTTAGCTAGTATCTCTTCACATAACGCCCCTCCTCACTCACTCCTTTCCTCCTAGGACTCCAGCAAAAGGGATGCTGGGCCTTCTGGCTCCATGATTACTACTGCTTCTTTTTATATCTTCATGCTGCATTCTGGATGATTCCAGTTAATGAATGCTCTCTCTTGAGTTGTGTCTAATCTGCTGGTGAATGCTTTCATTTAGTTTTTAATTTTGCTCATCATACTTTTCCATTCTAGAAGTTTTATTTGTTTCATTGTTCTGATTTCATGTATCACTTTTTAGAGTTCCCTGTTTCCTGTAGATATTTTTGAGTTAAAAAAAAAAAAGAACTCTCCTAACATAGTAACCATAGTTGTTTTACATTTTGTGCCCAATAATTCCAATAGCTCACATCTTTGTGCATCTGCTTCCGTGGCCTGCTGTTCCTACTGGTTCTTACTCATCCTGCCTTGTTGTGTGCCTAGTTATCCTTGAATGTATGCTGGCCATTCTCTTTACCTATTATTTAGGAATAATTTCATATCTGGGATGACGGTACTTCCATCAAGATTAGACATTTGTTTGCTTCTGCCAGGTGCCTGAGGGCACTATCCAAGCAGGACCACCTTAACCTAAGTGCAAAGCTTGATATCTAGAATGCTGAGGGGGCATAAGACCAGACCACAGGGTAGTATAATGGCTAACCTATGTGCAGTTCATCTTTGCCCTACAGGTCTTACCCTTCAGGATTTTTTTTTTTTTGGAGACAGGGTCTTGCTCTGTTGCCTGAAATAGAGTGCAGTGACATCATCAGAGCTCACTGCAACCTCAAACTCCTGGGCTCAAGCAATCTCTCTCCCTTAGCTTCCCAAGTGGCTGGGACCACAGGCATGCCACCACACCTGGCTAATTTTTAAATTTTTTGTAGAGATGGGGTCTCGCTCTTCCTCAGGCTGGTCTCAAATTCCTGGCCTCAAGTGATCCTCCCACCTCAGCCTCCCAAAGTGCTAGGATTACAGGTGTGAGCTACCACGCCCAGCCTATATTTTCAGTAACACTATGTTAGGAATCATTTTTTTTTTTTTTGACAGAAGAATTCTTTTTCTGCCCAAATTTAAAATACTTGAGGTTTAAGATCCTCACCACTGGTTTAAAAAGCCAAACAAACAAACAAAAAAAAACCAAGATGACATAAAATAGGCATGGAAATTTCTCATAAAAGTCACAAGAATTTTAGGCCATATTAACTTTCTGGCTTTGAAAGCAAACCTTGACAATGTTTCTTTAACAGAAAATAGGAATCAAAAGCAAGCATCAAAAAAACTACCTTGTTAACTCAAACACTGTAACATTGCTTTATTTTTAAATTGGATTTCTATATCAATAACTAATATCTATGCAGCATCATATATATTAGTTACTACAAGGAAACTGGATACATGGTATTTGAATTGAAAAGCCAATTCATTCTTCTGAATAAAAGATTTATCTAGGTTTTCTTTGAGACTCTCTGAAATCTCCATTTTTGGTTTTTGTTGTAGAAAACGGGGACAACCATATGGATATTTCTGGCTTAACACCTGCTTCCCCTAAGACTTCCGCATGATGTTCCACCTACACACGGGCCGTGTGAGGTCTGCCCTGTCTGTAGGAGGAAGCAGAGGAGCAGTAACACTCTGAACAGAGAAGTCACCCAATGTGACTAACTATCACAAAGGAGACAGGACAAAGTGAGGGGTGGGAGAGACAAGTGCTGGGTACCCCCACGATGCCAGCTGGTGAGGGTACTGCTCTCAGAATGTCACAGAGAAAGAAGAAAGGGTAATGTCAGGTCAAATTCAAGAGCACTAATACAAACAGAGCTGCTTCTTAATTTATCCAACATCTGACCTGCTTTTAGGGAACAGAAAATCATGGCTATAAGAGGGAACAGAGCTGGGACAAACAGAAGGACGACAGATGGACACACATGCAGCTCTGCCAAGGAGGAGTGTGACTCAGAAAAGGCCGGGCTCCTGTTGCATCTTTCCTTCTAACTTCCCTCCCACAAACGTGTTAGGAAAAACTTCCAGCTTCCTAGAAGGAATTCCATCTCAGAGGAACCACTTTTCAGGATGTGTGTGACATGACTGAAGTCAGGAATTTCAAGCAACCCAAAGCTGATTCTTGCTCCTTGCTGATGTTCAAACACTGATCATTTTTTCTTCATCATTTGATGTTTCCATATCTTACACCATTCCTGCACATACAAAGCATAATGTGAAGAAAGCTGGAATGATGTGGTTTATCTGATCAGCAGAGCCTGTAATCTGAATCTGGGACCAAAAGCTATTCTTTTGGTTTTGAATTTTCCAAATTGTCAAAAAATACCAAGAAAACTGGATCATCTATTTATACTGCTTAAATAACCAGAGTGCTGATTTTCCACAAACATGCCTTTTGTTCATCTAGGTCTCATATATGATTCCAGGTGCTATCAAGGGAGGCTAGAACATTGTCCAAAACCCATTTGCTTCTTAAGTCCTTAAAAAAAGGCAAGAATAGAATAAAAAGACAGAGAAAGGGGATGGTCCGTTTAACTGAGGCAGAGTTCTTCATGAGGGAGTGACAGTACCTTGCTCACAGGGCAGAGCAGGTTTCTTTGGGGAAGTATTAATAACAAGAGCTCAGATTCACCTGGACTCTCTCCTAGGCTGGCAGTGGGCATTTTTGTTTTTCTCCATTTGTTTTAGCCCAAGGGTCAGTTTAGGAAAATTTACTGGCTGGAATTCTTTTTTTTTTCCATTCAAAATGAAAATAGTTTTATTGAGTCCTGCGGAAAAAATGTTCTTCCTTCAAAGTTAAGATGACCAACCAGATAACAGGCACTGTTTTTAGCACTAATATATTTAACATCTGGGTATATTTAGGAAGTAGGAACGAGGGGAGATACTTTTTAGTTGTTTTCATCATGAAAGCAGGTTGCAGTCCAGGACCTAGATCACCATTCTGGATAACTTTAACCTTCTGAGAGAAAAGAATTCTCCAAGTTCACATTGTCTTTCTTTCTTTCTTTTTTTTTTTTTTTGTGACCGGGTCTTGCTCTGTCACCCAGACTAGAGTGCAGTGGCATCATCATAGCTCACTGCAGCCTCAAATCCTGGGCTCAAGCAATCCTCCTGCCTCAGCCTTCGGCATAGCTGGGACTACAGGCACACACCACCACATCTGGCTAACTTTTTCTATCTTTGGTAGAGATAGGTTCTTGCTCTTGCTCAGGCTGGTATCAAATTCCTGGCCCCAAGGGATCCTCCTGCCTTAGCTTCTCGGAATGCTAGGATTACGGGTGTGAGCCACCACCCCTGGCCCAAATTCACATTTCCTATCTGGCCTAGATGAAATTATGGGACACCTCTGAGTGTGAATATCCTTTGTTCTTGTGATAGTACTTTGCCATTGTTATGTCCAACTGCTAGATAAAGTTCAAGATGTGACATTTTATAAGCTAATCTGCCTTCAAGGTACTTCGAGGCTGTCTCTGAATGGTTACCAGCACGAGCTGCTCATAGATCCAAAGCCCGTACGGCCGTGGTGCACCACACACCACCCATCCGTATCAAACCTCTTCCCCATCCTACCCCGCAGGACAAAATCCTCAAACATCCTTCTGGAAAAACAAAACAAAACAAAAACCTCTGGAAGTTACTATGCCAAAAAAAGCAATGTTAAGGAAACACTTTCTACAGTGTAGGATTTCCACACAGGGAAAAACACTATTCCACTTCCTAATAACTTTCCTTTGACAAATATCTTTACTCAACTGATATTTATCAAACACCCATAGCCAACTACAGAACTCTGTGCTTTTCTTTATAAGAATGAGCCCAATACCCACCCTGGCGAAGAGGTCATTTCCAAGAAGAGTTTGCAGGAGGGCGGGCAGCTGCTTCTCCAGGTGAAGCTTAAGGCAGAGCTGGGTCAGTTCCTCATGGTCCAAAAATCCAGTCCCTGTGGTGTCGCAGCTGCTGTAGACTTCCCTGAGCTGTGAGACATAGTGGTTCTCGCCTTCCCCGTCCATCCCATCGCAGGCTGCCCTCACCAGGGGAAAGAGAAAAACATCAGCCCCCTTTCTTCCCCACATCTCCCACGTTCCCACGCTGTAAAATGGGTGTAGCCTGGACACAGGCAGGAGCTGGTGAGTGGAGAAGGCACCAGGAGCACCAGGGGTCACGGGCAGGAATCAGCTCTACCCTTGCAGGAGAGGCCAAAGCAGGTGAACAGGGAGCGAGGGTAGAAAGATCGGTCCTTCAGTCACTGGTCACAAGAACCAGAATTTCTTTGTTGTGTAAAAACATCTATTATAGAATAATTTGAAAATAGAGATAAGTATAAAGAGAAGTAAGACCACTCAAAATTCCACCACTGCAAGGCATAGTGATGGTGGCTCACACCTGTAATCCCAGCACTTTGGGAGGCTGAGGCAGGAGGATCACTTGAGCCCAGGAATTCAAGATCAGCCTGGGCAATATAGCAAGACCCTGTCTCTACAAAAAAATTTTAAAAATTCGCTGGGCATAATGGTGCGTGCCTGCAGCCCCAGCTACTGGGCTGGGGTTGGGGGGCGATGGTTTGAGGCAAGAGGACAGCTTGAGCCCAGGTGTTTGAGGTTGCAGTGAGCTATCATCCTGCCACTGTACAGAGCAAAACCCTGTCTCTAAAATAAATAAATAAATGAAATACACAGAGAGTGCTAATAAGCAAATTACAAAAGAAAAAATATACACGTGATTAACAACCATCTAAAAATGCTCAAATTAAACGAAGAGATACTATTTGTGACTGTCAAATTATCGAGACTAAAAACCTTCGATGCTAACTGAGGCTACGGTACGAAGGGGAATTTCACACATTGCTGGAGGAAGGGACAATTGGCAAATGTTTCTGGAAGGTACTCTGTCTATATATTGACATCTTTAAAACATTCTTACTATCTTACCTAATTATTTCACTTACATGAAATTCCTTACAGAAATTCCTCATATTCAAGAAAACAGCTAGAGACAAAGATATGAGCTCATCAGAATATTATTTATAGAAGGACAGGAAAAAAAAGTAACCTAAAATATCTAACAAAAGATGAAAGTTTGACAAGTTATAGTGTATTTATATGACAGAAAATACTGAAAATCACATTTCTGGAGAATATTTAATAGCATGGGAAGGGTAATAGGATAAAAACAGGAAAAAAACTATAATAATAGCTAATATACTTACTGGTCACTTCACATATAAAACTTCATTTATGCCTTATAAAAATTCTATCAAGGAGCTTCTGCAACTTTCTGGGAGAAAATACATTCAAAAAAAAGGGGAAAAAATGGGGGATAAAACCCACTAAAATGGCAAATGGTATATTTCCTATTTTACATATTTTTATGTATTTCAAGAATTTTGTAACAAGTAGAACTCTTTCATAACCAGAAAAATGTTACTAAAACATGAAAAGCATCAGTTCCTAAAGATTTTAGGATTAATCATACCAAACCACCAATACTGGATTATTTTGACCCACAAACATGGCAATTTCATACAGTTTGGCCTATTATCATATGGTTCAGGCACAAGAACTAAGGAATTCTAGGAAAGAAAAAATAGAAGGAAATAAAAACATGGAAGGTCAATCAAGCTCATTAATAATCAAATAGTTCATAAATATGAGACAACGTAAGGCCCAGCACAACAAATGCCAATTCAATGCAGGTATCATTTTAGTACGGCAGGTGGTGTTTACCCGCCATTGCCGCAGGGAGGTCACAGTCGGAAGAGGAATGTATGAGGGGTTCAAATCTGTGCAGATCAACTCCCCAGTGGAAAATGTGCAAGCTCATCATCTTACTCAGGAAAGCAATATAATCAATGACATAAAAAATTAAGTAGAATCTTCACGGCGATATTTCACTGTGGTCATAAAAGATGAAATACCTCAACTGACTTCTGAATTAAACACCCGTTGATAAGCTGTAAAAACATCCATGTCCACACTGAGAATGAACATGATCGCAGGTCGCATGCAGGTGTAAGAGATGACGAACCTGCTCCACACCTGCGTGGGCTCGCCCTGTTTGCTGATCAAGTTATTTATCCTTTCTCAGACAGGAGGTACACAGAAGTTGAGAGTGAGCAGTGAACATCTGCCCCTCTTTCCAACTGTTTTGAGATGGTTAACTGCAAAAAAAAAAAAATCCAGAATGAAAATGGACAGAAAAACATAAACCATAAATCAGAAGGCAAACGAAATAATCTATTAATAAGTCAACATCTGTCAAACTACAGCTCTCCCTCCCTAACTGGAACACTCTAGCCTCCTTGGTGAGCTAGGTAAAGCCGCTAATATTTGCAAATACTAATTTTTGATAAGCCAGTAGTAAACTGACGGGAGAACGAACCCACAGTAAGAAAGACCAGCGGTAAAATTCAGGATCTGAAAGGCGGGGAACGAGGGCACGGAAGGCGAAGTGGCCGGGAGGACGCACCTGAGGGAGAATTGAACAGCACACCTCCAGCAGGGCCCGCCTGCACCCCAGGGCCCGACTTCCTGGTGCTCCTCCCCAACGCCCACCCCTGCGTCTCCACAGATCATCAACAAATCTAGTTTATCTTTAGTTGTAACCAATTCAAGCAATTAGAAATATATAAAATAAAACCAATTAAAAAAATCCTGTCCCTCTATCCTTCCCTACTTGCCAGAGGAAACGAGTGTTGGGAGTGTAGGCTTTGAGATTATTTCTAAGTCTTAGGACAATGGATGGCCAGGCACGTGTACACATACGACACACATCCACAGTATTTTTACATAACACTGGACGTATTATTTTCCAACTTGTTTTTAAGCTTATGCTATCAGAGGTCCTTCCATGCCTTCCTGTGCAGGGGTGTAACATCATGTATCTAAGTATCCCCCAAAAGAGATGTCAGGTGAATCCAGGGTTTTCTTACAAAACCTCCTGCGGCAAACACCCCTGTTCATTCCTCCGAGTGAGCCCTGAGAGGGGTGAACCAGCCACATTTCCCCACTGAAACCTCCCTGGCAGGCCGCGCCTTCCGGACGGTTCAGCAGTACTTCCGGGGCAACTGGGTTTGGAGAAGCATTAAACAGCCGGGCTGTTTTCCCAAGGTCAGAGGGTAAAGGAAACAAACCTCTTCATCTCCCAGCTGTGGGCAAGTCCTGCACCAAAGCCAGCTGGGCCCCGATCTCAGTCCTCCCTGCAGCACAGCTGCTTTTATTTACACAGGGAAAGGCACAAAATGGGGACTCAAGGTTCTTGCTGAGGTGCATCTTTCCGTTTCTAAACAGAAGAGAGAAAAAGCCTCAAACTGGAGGCTGAAGAGCCCCAGCTGCCCCTGGAAGGGCAGGCTCTGCATGTGGCAAGTCCTGGAGGTGAGCCAGGAGCCCAGACCCACAGCACCACACACCCGCTGTGGACCAAGGAGAGGCACAAAGAAATAAATAACCTGCCGAGACCGGAGTGCAGGGGCAGCTCCTTCCCCATCTCCCACAGCAGCTGTGTTCCGCCAGGCCCCTCTACCTTTGGGGTACTCAGGAGGTCCCAGCCATACTACCTCGCCTCCTCCTGGGGCCACAGCAATAATGCACCACCTGAGAAGCACAGTCCAGGCCCTCAACAGATGCCAGGCACGCTGGCTCCTTGATCTTGGACTTCACAGCCTCCAGAACTGTGAGAAATGTAATAAATTCCTGTTCTTTATTGTCCAGTCTCAGGTATTTTGTTACAGCAGCACAAACGGGCTAAGACACTATCTAAGGATGCAAGCCTTGGGAGGAGGCGTTCCCAAGACCAGGTGGGACTCACAACCACGGTCCTCACAAGTCCACAGCCCACCTGGCCCTCTTGCCCATCAGACAGATGGGTACCAGGGAAGGGCCTTGGAAGCACCCCCAACATTCTCAAGGCCCACCTCAGTGTAGAAGGCTGATGGGCACCCTTCAAATTCCCCAAATGCCAGAAATGTCTTGGATTTACACTTTTATGCCTCACAGTGTATAATGAACCCATTTAAGCAGCAGCAATACACGATGCAATTTAGCTATTTCAAAGGCAAGATCACCAGCATGATGCGTCCATTTAAAGTCTGGGCTGCTGCTCCCAGAACAAACATGGATACAGGTCTAGGCTGGGGCAGGGACAAGCTGGGGATGAACTGGGAGGGGCACTCTAGGGCACTTTCAGCAAGGAGGCAGCAGCATTCCAGGAGTGGGGGGGCGCATAAGCTCTAGAACCTTCCTAGTATCTGGACTGTCATGCAGGAGAGATCTGGAAAATCAAGCCTCAGCAACCCCTTGCCTGCTCTCACCACATCACATGGGACTAGCCATGGGTGTGGCACACCTGCCCAGACTCCCGCCCTGGGATTCCAGGATTGGGTAAGATGCAGGTGTGGACACTGGAGGTTAAAGGGCATCAAAGGGGCACTCCATGAGCACTGAAGCCATAGCCAGTGGGACAAGCCCACCCAACTGACCAACCAGCCCCCTCAAGGCAAGCTGCCAATCTGCCCCGCTGTCCCCAAGCCAGCAGCTGGCATGGGGTAGGCACGCTGCAGCCCCCATCACCTCGGGTACACTGAGCCCTGCTCAATTCAACACAACAGAGTTACTGGCCATTCAGAGCTGCTCCTTTCCTCTTCTCTCCCTCATTCCTATGAGTCTGAGACACTGGCCGAGAGACCAGGTGCTTCATCTACTGGCTAGCCAGGTACAGGTAAGCAGGTGCGTCAGACGGTAGTTCTACAAGTCAGTCAAATTGCTGGGACATTCCCTAACCCCCATCCAAGACAAGGGCCAACCAGATTTTCAAAATAATGGGAAAAAGGAGTTACCATTTCTATTCATGCCCTCCCCTCAGCCCAGGATGGCGGCAGAGGGGGGTGGTATCCTTCTGTAGCCTCTCCGATACCACGTGACCAAACTTAGCAGTTGGGACAGTTGCAAACCCTGGCCAGGAGGGCTCAGAAAAACTTCCAGTCTCCAAAGGAAGACTGCCGTCACCTGGAAAACACGGGCCGAGCTCAGTCCACAGGGGAACCCTGCTTCAGGGGGGCCATACCACCGTGAGCATCTGCCCTGGGCTCCGGTGACAAGACACTATACAAACTGCAAACACAATGGAACTGTGGAAGGTCTCTTGAGCAGCCTGCATGTGGGGCTCAGAAGTCTAGTGCTCACACACGTTCCACTCACTGGAGATTGGAGCCAGTGATAGGGGGGCACACGGGAGAGGAGAGGGGAGTAAAAACAGGCCTGACCCAAGACGTGCACGTGAGTACACAGAAAAACTATACTATCCACAGAGGGACAAAGGAAAGTCACTGTAGTCACAAAATAGATTGCTGGACAAAAGGAATGATCAGAGACAAAGGGAGGTTTCTTGGACACTGACATGTTACAGTGGCAATTAAAAAGTCAACGGAGGATTAGACGATAAAGACAAGGAAATCTTCCATAAATTGTACCTACAAAGGCCGGGCACAGTGGCTCATGCCTGTAACCCTAGCACTCTGGGAGGCCAAGGTGGGAGGAACGCTTGAGGTGAGCTCAGGCTCCTTCAAGACCAGCCTGAACAAGAGCGAAACCCTGTCTCTAAGAATAATAGAAAAATTAGCCGGGCATGGTGATACATGCCTATAGTCCCAGCTACTTTGGAGGCTGAAGCAGGAGGATTGCTTGAGCCCAGGAGTTGGAGGTTACAGTGAGCTATGATTGTCCTACTGCATTCCAGCCTGGGCAACAGAGTGAGACCTCATCTCTTTAAAAAAACAAGCAAACAAAAATAAAAACCACCTAAATGTAGAACTAGAAGAAAACGGGGTTGGGGGGTGTGGGGGGTGAGGCTTCATGATGGTGGCTTTGGCAATGATTTCTTGGATATGACACCAACAGCACAGACAAACAGACAAATGGAACTACATTAAACTTAAGAACTTCTACATATCAAGGCATGTAATGGGAGAAAATATTTGCAAATCATATCTGATAAGAGGTTAATATCCTGAACATATTTTTAAAACTCCTGCAACTCAACAAAATAACAAGTAACCCAATTTAAAAATGGGCAAAAGACCTGAATAGACATTTCTCCAAAGAAGATATGCAAATGGCCACAAGCATATCAAAGGGTGCTCAACATCTCTAACCAATCAGAGAAATACAAATAAAAAACACAACATCACCTCACACTCATTAGGATGGTCACTATCAAAAAAACTCAGACAATAACAAATGTTGGGGAGGATGTAGAGAAATTGGAACCCTTGTGCCCTGGTGGTGGAAATAAGGAATGGTGGGGCCCTTTGCAACAATCTGGGTGGAACTGGAGACCACTCTCCTAAGTGAAGTATTTCAAGTACGGAAAAACAAACACCACATGTACTCGCTATTAAACTGGAACTAATTGATGAGCACACATGTGCGAACAGGGAAATAAAACTCAGTGGAAAGCAACTGGGGGGAGAGGGAAGAAAGGGAGGGACAAAAACTTACCTAATGGGTACTATGAACACTATTTGGGTGATAGGCACACCTATAGCCAGGACTCAACCATTACGAAAATGATCCATGTAACCTAAAACATTTTTACCCCCTTAATATTTAGAAAGAAAAAAAGAATGGGGCAACCCTTTGAAAAATAGTATAGAGATGCCTCAAAAAACTAAAAATAGAATTACCATATAATCCAGCAATGCTACTTCTGGGTATATACCCAAAAGAACTGCAAGCAGGGTCTTGAAGAGACAGAGTCATACGTCACTTAAGGACAGCGACATAGTCTGAGAAATGTGTCGTTAAGTGATTTCACAGTTGTGGGAACATCATAGGGTACTTACATAAACCTAGAAGGGACAACTTACTACACACCTAGGCTATACAGTATAGCCTATTGCTGCTGGTCTACAAGCCTGTACAGCATGTTAACTGTTCTGAATACTGTAAGTAATTGTAACACGATGGTTAAGTGTTTGTGTATCTAAACACAGAAAAGGTACAGTAAAAATACAGTATTATGATCTTACAGGACCACTGTCCTATATGCGGTCCCTCATTGACTGAAATGCTGTTACGCAGCAAGTGACTGTACATACGGTATCTGTAGGGGATTGCCTCCAGGACCCCCAGGGATAGATACCAAAATCCACAATGCTTGAATTCCTTATATAAAATGGCGTACTATTTGCCTATAACCTATGCACATCCTCCCGTATACTTTAAATCATTTCTGGCCGGGCGCGGTGGCTCACACCTGTAATCCTAGCACTCTGGGAGGCCGAGGCGGGCGGATCGTTCTGAGCTCAGGAGTTCGAGACCAGCCTGAGCAAGAGCGAGACCCCGTCTCTACCAAAAAAATAGAAAGAAATTAATTGGACAGCTAAAAATATATATAGAAAAAATTAGCCGGGCATGGTGGCGCATGCCTGTAGTCCCAGCTACTCGGGAGGCTGAGACAGTAGGATTGCTTGAGCCCGGGAGTTTGAGGTTGCTGTGAGCTAGGCTGACGCCACGGCGCTCGCCCCAAGCAAGAGAGTGAGACTCTGTCTCAAAAAAAAAAAAAATCATTTCTGGATTACGTGTAATACCTAATACAATGTAAATGATATATAAACAGTTGTTACACTGTATTGTTTAGGGAATACTGGCAAGGGAAAAAAGTCTGTACATGTTCAGTACAGACGCAACCATCATAGGCCTAACCACATTTTCGAACTGCAATTAGTTGAATCCAAGGACACGAGAAAGGCCAACTGTACATATGCTGGAATATTACACAACCTGCCAGAAAACCCTGGCATTTGCACCAACATGGATGAACCCGGAGGACATCACACTAAGTGAAATAAGCCAGACACAGAAAGATGACTACCGCATGGCCTCACTTACCTGTAGAATCTAAGAACACTGAACTCATAGAAGCAGAGAACAAAATGGCAGTTGCCAGGGGCTGGGCGGTGACCAGGGGAGGATGCGGAGATGTTGGTTAAAGGGTACAAAGTTTTACTCAAGACATGAGGAGTAAGTTCTGGAGATCTAGTGTACAGAAGGGGGACTACAGTTACTAACAACGTATTGTGTACTTGAAGATTGCTAAGAGAGCAGATCTTAAATGTTCTCACCACAAAAAATGGTAAGTGTGTGAGGGGATAGATGTGTTCATTAGCTCGATTTAATCATTTCACAATATGTACACATATAAAAACATTTTGTATACCATAAATATATACAGTTTCTATTTGTCAATTATACCTTAATAAAGCTGGGGTGGATGAGAAAGTTCTAGAGATCTCTTACACAACCATGCAAATACAGTTAACACTACTTAACTGTACATTAAAAATGGTTAAGAGGGTAAATTTCATATTATGTGCTTTTCACCACCATCAAAAATTTTCAAATAAATGGAAGAAGGAGGGGAGGGAAGGGGAGAGGAGGGGAGGGGAGGGGAGGGAAGAGAGGGAAGTGTTCCAAATACGAAGGCCTGCTTTCTGAACTGCCTGGCTCTGTTCTCCTTGGTACTTTCATCTGGATTTTCTCTCCCCTCCCCACTCAATTTTAAATCGATCCCAATGCTCCGCATTATCTAAAAGCCCAGAAAAGAGAAGAAAAGAGGGAAATTACTGGAATACAACAACATGTTTCCAAGCAGACAGATAGCAAAGTCCTACCACATGTGACGACAAATGAAAGCGCCCACACCAAGCACACCCTCACGAAATTTGAAAACACCAGAACAAACTAATGAGCAAGTCCTATGAACATGCAGAGAGAAAGAGCTATTCCACACCACAGGAGCAGGGATCAGAACGGCACGGTGCCCTCGGCAGCAAGGCTGCAAGCTCAGGACTGACCTGAGGCCTTCCATGTTGAGGGAAGATGACTTTCAACCTAGCCGGGAAGCCGCTGAACGTGCGGAACATGCACCGCGGAAGACACAGGCTCCAGACCCGGGCCCCAGCCAAGCAGTGGAGGCTTCGTCATGCGAGGGCCAGGGCTAGAGGGTGACCCACCTGAAACAGATGCTGTGTACAGCTGGCTGAGCATTTCAAAAGAAGTAGGAGTAGGCTTTTGACGGAGCTGATGGAGCTTTTGGGTGAAAAAGGGTAAGTACAGTAAAAGTCAGTCAGCAATAAACCCAGACATTACCCTCCATAAAGCCACGCCTGGCAAAAGAATGGAAATGTAACCGTGGCAAACTTCTTGGTTCTGCCATGGACAAGTTGTAATAGCAAAAATGCACACCAAATACTGAATTAAAATTCTGGTATCACGAGAGAATAAAGGAAAGGCTGTAAGAAGGCTGAACTCCTGTCTGTTAACAAATAAGACCAGAGGTTGTAAGAAATAATGGTATAAAGCATTATTGCTTAGGAATGTGGACAAAATAGCAAGATGAACATCTGAGACTGAATGTGGTTGCCTCCAGGCAGAGGGATGGGGCCGACGAAGGGAGTGGAGGTTTGCTGCTGCCAGTATACACTTTTTAAAACTTTCTGACTTTAAACTATGTGCGTATGTTATTTGACAAAATAAAAACTGAATTAAATCCAACAGGTCAATGAACCAAGCACCTACTGGTTCTGTCTGTACACACACAACACAGCAAATGCTCTTGGAAGATGTGGAAGTTTATTACCAAGCCAGCCTTTCCCATACACAAAAATTAGAAAACAGCATAGAACAATAAAGAGTAAATGCTGGATTTCATGGGCTTGAGTACCCCACACGCACGTCGGTGTGGCCACCCTCTGTGGGCGATGTGTGGTGTGGAGGTGCTATTCGAGGGGGGAGGGAGGTCCCCTGGCAACAGGGGCCCTGTGCCTCATGCCTTCGCCATTCAGGAGAGGCACAAGTACTAGGACCCGCTGTCGCCTGCATGGCCCACAGTGGCATTCCACAGGCCTCCATGGACAGGGCTCCACACCCGGGTCAAAACGTGCATCTGCACACGCATTTCCGCTGCTCTGCCTCTCTTCCTCCCTGTCCTCCAGCAGAGACCCGCCCTCTGCTTCGCCAGCAGTGGTGTCCCCGAGGTCAGCGAGCTGCCCCTGCTGGAGGCTTCCCCTGGGGTCAGAGCTCAGTTTATCCGAATGAGAAATGTCCTGACTTGAGAGGCGGATGACTGGCCTGTCCCAACCCTGCAACGTCAACTGAAAGATAAACACCTGTCAGGAGCAGGGAGGGGCGAGTGTGGCCTCTACACCTCGGTCACTGTCCTCTGTGCGGGATGATTCCTGTGCTCACTAGGCTAGGGGAACTCTGTGTTTCCATTCAGTTTTCTTCCTCTGCAAGAAAGCAGCAGCTAAAAGTTGTGCGGCTCCTCCCACTTCTCCTCTTGCCTATGACATTGTGAAGAAGCATCACTCCAGCTCAGCTGGACAACCCCCAAAAGGGAGGAAGTCTGTTCTACCTCTTGTAAAATTACTACATGGTATATTATTCTTCTCCCACAAAAGGAATTTCACCAAAATGTGCTTTCCAGAGTTCTCTCAGTGTGCCCCTGCTTCCTCTGGGGAAGGAATCCTCCAACGCCCTGGACCTGTTGTAGATGGTGATCAGCCCTGGGGTGTCTCCAGGACAGTCACGGTCCTGGCCGTTCATCTGTGGCTGCCTGCAGGGCGCCCTTGCCAGCACGGCCTTTGCTGGCAGGCACGGATGTGGCCCCACCCCGGTGGCCATGGAGCCAGAGGTGCCAGGCAGGGATGAGGAGCACCGCGGTGGACATCAGGCCCTGACCAAGGGTGGTGCAGAAGACACTCTCCAGCCAGGGGCTCTCAGCACTTGTTAGCCTACTGCTGCCTGAGAGTCCCTGCCCACTGACGTGCAGTGTTTGATCAAATGATGTGAGTGATGCCCTTCGGCATCCGGTGGGTACTTAATAAATGTTATTAATACCAAACCATACATTAAATGAATTGGGCCAGGGTTCAATTCCTTAAGGGAGTGCTGAAGCCGCAGAATCCAAGTGTTCGATTTCCCCTGGAACGCAGCCGTGTGTGTGCACGTTAATGGCATCAGCTGGGACAGGATGGGGTAAGGAATCCAGGGAACAGCCACACACCTGCCACCAAGGTCAACGGAGAGAGGCTGAGTATCACGTGCCAGCGTTTTACAGCACCGGAATCTTCCTGAGCCATATGAAGACAGCCTTGAATAAACTGAGAAGTTGGCAGTGCTGACTCCACAACTACAGGGACCCGGTGACCTTGCCCCACACCTCACTGCAAGCCCACAGGACCTTTGCCCGGCCAAGGTGGGCCGCTCAGTTCTGGGCAAGTCACAGCTCCTCTGTCTCAGCGTCCCCAGAGGTCAACAGGGTGGATGGAAACACCTCCTGGCAAGCTGCTGAGGGGACGGCTGCAGAAAATGCCAGGTGCTCGAGATAGAAACTGCTGTTTACCCTCATGACTCAGTGTACCACCACCACCAGTAACACCAGAGTTACTGTCCTCACCTACGAGTGCCCAGAACCAGAATCTTCATGCTACTCAAATCCTGTTTCCAGAAGGCCTCACTGCAAAACGGCCTCCCCCTCCATCCCTCCCTCCTTAGAAAAGCAATCAACTTAAATTACAGAACACTAAGGTGAGAAAGTCTGCCTTCACTCTGCCCCCTAGGGACCCACAGCACATGAACCCCGAGTCTTCTGTGTGGACTCCCCAAGGCCTCTGCCTGAGGGCACAGGCAGAACACCCTTCCCCTGTAATCCTTCCACAGAGCCGTGGAAAGGAGGAAAGAAACACAGGGCAAGCCTTCCCTGAACTCTCAGGTGAGACATTCATCCAACACTGCTCCCCACACCGCCCCCAAACCCTGCTTGTTCCCGGATGGCCTCCAGGCCCACTCAGGTACCTACGCGCAGGTCTCACAACAAAAGTGGTTCGTCATAAATAATAAACACTACTTACCTGGGTAGTTCAAAGGCCTCTTCAGTTTCTTCTTCATCCAAATTGAATTATTTAATACTCCTCGGAGTTCCACATATGCATAAAATGTTTGCACATCAAAACCACCTGAAAACCTGGCTGGCATTCAGCAGCTAACTACAAAATTCGGGGCGTTTCAGATAAAGAGGAACATTTGGTTTCTCATAGTTTCATTTTTGAAATTGGAATGAGAAGCTCAATAATTTTAATGCTATAAAGCTTGATTTAAAATACAAATATAAACTTTGCTACCAGGTGAAGGAAACTCCACTCCTGTTTTCATCCAGGGGAGAAAAACCTACCCCCAAACAAACAGGACACTGCCCCAGAGACAGACACTGTTGGCCATCTCTCTGCAGAACAACGCAGCCCTCTGGAGGCTGAAAGAGCAAGGTGTTGATTTGCATTTAATTTATGCACCGTGATGAGGGAATTTAATCTGTGACCCTAGAATCTACTGGGTGGGTATTGAGGACAGAGAAGAAAATCGTGATCTCTAAGCAGCAGCCTAGCTGTGCCAATTGTTTGGGGACCCAGACCACCCACCCCGCAATGGGAAACAATTCCAAACAAGGCCCCCTGTGTAAAACCTGCTCACCCAGAATGAACAGGACCGAGGGTAGCCATTCTAGATCGGTTCATTCTTCACCTGGAAAGATGTTATAATCCCAATAAAATATTGAAGTCTGTCTGTAAGTTCTAGCTGAACAGAACTCAGCACCACTTCAAATGACCTAGCAGTCAGTAATTAACCTTCATACTTCAGCAGTTCTAAGCTATTCGAATTAACTTCTACATTAACTGTTTTCACGGCTTTTGCTTATTTTTCAAAATTTATGCTAGTTATTCATTTTGCATACACGGGTCCTAAATATCTCAGCAATAAAGTTTGGAAAGCTATCTTTTTTAATCAAATAAGGTTTGAGAAGCTATCTTTTTTTATTGTTCCAATCCCAACAATATAAAAATAAGTTGATACCTCATTTAAGTGTTAATTATTATATTTGCCTTCCCTACAAAGCAGATTTTTAGACCAAAAACTAAAGATATCAAATTTTAAAATTCTCCTAGAAAACCTATCTTTCTAGGTTCTCCTAAAGAAAACATCTTGGTATGTAACAATGGCAGACTCAGGTATCAGAGTCTCCGGTTCTAACATGGGCTCTGCCACTTTCTAGCTCTGTGACCTTGGACAAGTTACGTCACCTCTCTGAGCCTGGTCTCAACAATCTCATCAGGACATTTTGAGAATTAAAAGAGTTAATGTTAAGCATGTTACCATGTTTAGGTATTGAAACGAGTGCCTAGCACATAGTGAGTACTGAATAAATGCCAGCATATCCCCTGCTATAGGGTAGACAAGTCTGAGGCTGTACACACGTCTCTAACCATCTGCAAGCTAAGTGGATGTTTACAGCTTCTAAGATAAAGAATTACATACAGCTAATTTTATAAATTCTTATTGTATGTCAATGCATGCAAAGATTTAACCACAGTAACTAGATATGTAAATATAAAAACCAGCATTATTATAATTTTGGTTTATAACTTGCCTTTTTTTCCCCATAAGATTTAAAAGGCAATAATTATCAATCCATGTTAATGAGCACACAAGGTATAAAACTGTAATTAGTGACGATAATATAATGGGGGAGAAAGAGATGTTTAGGAGCTGAGTATTTGTGTAATATTTAAACTAAATTGGTAATACTCAAACTAGATTAATACATATTTAAGATGTTAATTGTAATTCCCAAGGTAATCACTAAGAAAAATACTTTAAAAATATACAGAAAAACGAAGGGAATCAAAATGGTACATTTAAAAAACTGAATTTTTTGTTTTTTG